>LOEQ01006729.1:50969-71197 GCA_001685075.1 Bramus lutescens | reverse complement strand
TCTCCATCACTCACCTCCATGGCCCCATCTTTACCCTCTCCATCACTCACCTCCATGGCCCCATCTTTACTTCTCCATCACTCATCTACAAGGCACCATAATCTTTCCCCTTGACTGCTAAATAGCTTTAAATATACTGGGAGCTGAACAGATGACTCAGTTGGTAAACAATGCATACAAGCATAAGGGCCTGAGTTAGAGCCTCGGAAGCAATCTAACATAGACAGTGTGGTGGCATGTGCTTATAATTCCAGAGCTGGGGAGGCAGAAGCAGGCAGATCTCTGTGGCTCACCAGCCAGCCACATAATTTCTTTAGCTCCAAGTCCCATTGAAAGACCTTGTCTCAAAAATACAAGGTGGATGTCTTCTGGGGGAAAAACACCCAAGGTTCTACTCTGGCCTTTTGATACCTGCTTACATGTGAAACCCATACACATGAATACACATATATAAGCCCACTAATTAATCAATTAATGTGGCTCCCCCTCTAAATGACTCTTCTTATCCCCAGAATTGGTTGCTGGGATTCCAAGAGGAGCGCAGAACTTTGGATACGTGAGTATCAATGTATAGCCCAGACAGGTTCTTTGTGCACTGGAATATTTTTCCCATGTAAGCCACTGTAAATGTTCTTTACAAATGAGTTCCTACCACAGAAGTGTGCTATTTCCCTATTCATCCCAATAGGAGGTAAATGCAACTATATTGATGCATGATTTCTGCGGATCCATGTGAAACAAAAATGTGGGGTGCATTTTTTGCAAAAAATCACCATTATCCAAAACATAGAAAAATTCTTTATATATTTGTATTTTCTCCTTTCACAAAAGCTACCCAAGGGGTGAACTTTTCTCCAATTCCCTAACTTATTCCTCTACAGAGGTATTGGAAAATACGCGCACATTCTGAAGTGTCAGATTTGAGAGGATAATACTTAAGATCCTCATAACTGGTTACCATGAAGTTAGAAAAAAGATACATAGAACGAGGCCACATAAAAATGGCTCACAGGATGATAGAAGGAGCCCAGTTAGTTAAGTGTTCACTGTGGAAGCAAGAGGACCTAAATTTGATCCTCAGACTCAGTGTAAAAAGAGTCAGACATGGTAATCCCAGCATTAGGGAGGCGGAAACAAGCTGAACCCTTTAGGACTTGCTGGCTGGTCTGCTCAGCTCAACTGGTAAGCCTCAGGCCAAAGAGAGATGCTGCCTAAAAGAACTAGGTAGATGTCTCCCAAAAAAATGACATTTGAGGGTGACCTCTGACTTCCACATGCACATACATACATGTTCATTTGCACCCACACAAACATGCATGCAGTCACACAAGGATTTAAGGTGGGCATGGTGGTGCTATTATTCTATCACCCAAGAGCTTGATAAGTCAGAAGAATCCAGAGTCTGAGGTCAATCTGTCTTACACAGGAAGTTCTAGTTCAGTTTATGTTCTAAGTGAATCCCTGTATCAAAAAATAAATTAAAATAAAAAAGATCTAGGCAATATACAATTTGTAGGGTTGTGTTTGGCTCAATAGAATTAAGGGTGACATTTTCCTAGAGATAGCATTAAGAAAGGTTATTTTCCCAAAGAGCCATTTATCAGTCCTCATAATAGCATAAGCATAGATATTTGTTTAGAACAAAATCAAGATCAGACAAATTAGCTGACCAACATGCTAACTGTTGCCCATATCTTTGCATTTACCTATTTCCCCTTTTTTAGAATCATAAGCAAGTTCCACTGTCTTTTTCTAAAATTATTCTTGGGGGCCTACAATTTTGCAACTTCTACATATGGCTAACCAACTATTACACTTCGTAAGAATTTGAGTGTTTTAAGTTTCAGTTGTTTAAAAACGGTTTCTCTGCTTCTGTGAGATGATGTATTGTCTTGCTTCTTGCTTTTGCAATTTTAGGTCTCCATCATTAACTCCACAGATATGACCTTCATTCAGAATTTTACTGGTGAGCAGGTAAAGACTTTTCAGTTGTTGTTGTCTTGAGACAGAGCCTCATTCAAACTATCTTGGAATTCACTGTGGAGCCCAGGTTGGTCTTGAACTCACTGCAGTTTTTCTACCTCACCCTCCCAAGCCCTGGGATTATGGACATTCACCACCATATCCAGCCTTAGGGAAAGACATTTTAATGGAAAACAACTAATGTTCATATCATGTAGTTATTCATTCAGGAAATAACACTGGATATAATGGTGCACCTCAATGGACTCAGCTTCAGATAGTGGTTTGAAGAATATGGCATAGAATTATATACTACGGTGGGGGTAGTACAAAGGCTGGAGGCCTCTACAGCAGAAATGCCTAATTCAAAGCCAGTGGCAGAGAACGCGAAGGCTTTCACACAGGAACTAGTTGGGCAAATCTGATGTTTCTCAGGGATGCATTGGCTATAAGCAAGCAAGAAATAAGTCAGAACTAAGGGTTCTGGTAAAAGGTATGACACCTACTACAAGCTCTAGTCCAGAATCTTCTAGTTTTAAGGGTGTTTTTTTTTGCCACATCCACTTACAAAATTAAGTGCACAGTGTGAAGCTAATACTGGCAACCTGCATCTCTATCTCTTTGTGGTGCTGAGGGTGAAACACAGGTCCTTGAACACATTATCTATGGGCTCTATCTGAGCTAACCTTAGTTCTTATTTCTTTTGATAGTCTCACTATGTAACTCATACTCCCCTTTCCTCTGCCTCTCATGTGCTTGGACTACAAGCATGAACCACCAGGCCCAGCATGAGCTCTGGTCTTTCAAGGTATAATAAAAGCAAGCCATGGGGCACCTCTTGGTAGCAGAGAGGGCAGAACAATCTCATTTTATTGCAAATGGTGTTCATTGTACCCAAACTCTCAGAACCTACTTCCCTGTGACAGGAGACCTGCTGCTCCCAGGGCCTACCCTATTGGCCAGAGTGGATGAATCTGGCTTCTGCTTCTCTTCCTCACTACACCCGAAGCCTTTCTCTGAGTCTCAACTTTATATACAGTACTAAAACACTGCTGTCTTGTGTTCCTTCCTTGAAGAAACTAGGCATTTATCTCTATACCCTGTCCTTAACTGAGATCCTCTTGTGAACCATTCAATGGCCTGAATATAGGATGCTACCACCTTCCCAACCAAATCTGGTCTGATTCTTATGGTTCTCTAGGTATTGTGACCTGGTGAAATTTTCCACTTTTTTTTTCAAGCACTGAAAGTAATGCCGCCCGGTAGATGAGCCATGTCCAGAGAATCAATTAGGAAGGGTTTCAAATAGATAAAAAGAGCTTTTCATACTATGTTGTCAAAATCTGAGGGCTCAGGAACCCATTGTTATAAAATTTTCAACAAGGAATTTCATTCCTCTCCTGGAACTTTGTTGGGTGGTAGGATAAATGAGGCTGGGGTGAGAGTGAAGGTGGGTGGGTTGGAAAATTTTGAGCTCTCCCTCTGGAGGGATTTTATATCACAATGGAGTATGTTCTGGTCCACACATTGCTCAGGCATTGCAGGAAGGAGAAAGCTCAACGCAGAGTGAAGTCTGCCTTCCTTGGAGCATAGTTTCCAGTGGGCCGTATTTTCAATGAATTAGTGGATGGTGGGAGGCTAAATCAGCTAAAACATCAGATTTCAGACTAAAGAAACAAAATAAAACTAGAGTATTTGGTAAGGTGCTTGTGCTGCAAGCAAGAGCATCTGATTTTCTATCTCCTGTAGCCATTCGGGGAGGGGAGCACAATGGTAAAAGCCTATAACTCCACTTCCGGGGAACCAGAGAAAAGAAAATGCTGCCAAGACAGTCTAACCTAATTAGTAAGCTCCAGATTTGGTACGAGTCTGTCTCAAAAAATACATTGAAGAACAATTAAAGAAGACACCCAACTGTTGACCTCTGACCTCACCCACATGTGCATACACATGGACCTGCATCCACGAATAAACATGTAAACAAACACATACACACAGGAAGAACAGCATTAGTAGGATGAAATGATGAGCCAGACTGAAATGAATTATAAAACTATTTAAAAACAATTCTGAGGGAAACTGTGGGAGATTATTTTATAGCATTTCCATTCACTGAAAAGATTTAAGAGTCTTATTAAGTATGATCTCACTATAATTTGTTGAATTGTGAATTTCCCTAAAATCAAAATCATTTTGTGATTTAATAATATAGAGGCCAAACTAGAAAGTGCAATTCCTGCTTAGCTCTTCTACCATTGTACTTACGAGTACCATATGTTCTTTGAGTCTGTATGTGGAATCTCAGTGTCGGACAGTGTAGCATCTGAAAATGCCCTGAAATCCTCCACACATAGTGGAGTTGAGTTAATTCTACAGAATTCAAGATGGCTAAACTAAGTTAAAGCAGTAGATATATATCCCAGAAAAACTACAAGTGGCAAAGACCTTCCTAACAGCTGTGTCCACCAATTAAAGGGGCCTAATGTATCCAGAGGCTGTTAAAGCAGATGTCAGGGTTATTGTGGAAGGAATTATTCATTAGGCCAGAGGTTAGACTAAATGACTTGAACACTTGGAACAAGTTCAGGGATCTATGTATTTAAATGCAAAAATGTACCATAGTGCAAGTCATTTCTCATGAATAATTAAGAGGTGACTATAAACATGGCTTCCTGAACACAAAAATTATTGTTGTATTGCAGATGGCATCTTATTTCGGATACACAGTGGTGGTATCAGATGTTAACAATGATGGGTAAGTTTCTAAGCACTTCCTGCTGTATGTTATGTGCATACATAAAAGATGTTACACATTTCCTTCACAGAACACATCCTTCTGTGCCTCCTGAACATGATAGAGGCTCTCTTGTTTTAACTTTTGGTTCAGGACAAGAGGATGCATCTAATAAAGAATTCTGTCATCTTATTTTATGTCTTGCTCAGATTTTCCGCATCTGCCACTTCTAAAAAGAGGACAGTTTTGTTTGATTTTTATCTGATATTATTAAACAAATAGCCATTGGCCCTTCAAACACCACAGCCACAGTTAAGGGCTTGCTCATCTATTTCTCTTTGTGTCTAGAGTTTTTCCCTCCATGTGATATAATCATAAAGATTTTTCACAGTGATGAATTTTTCCTCCTTATGTTGCTCTAGCCAGCATATCAGTAAAGTCCATAGAGAATATGTAATCCTTTTATTTTTCAAATTGTGGCAGCAAATTACAGTGGGGCTTGAACTATACTCCATTACTGAACTGTGCTTGCATAGAAGTAACTATATCAAAAGTAAATGATTGCACACCCCTTTGTTTTATCAAAGCACTTGAGAGATAATTTGTCAAAATATTAAGCAAAAATCTTAGCCAAGGGAGGCAGTGAATGTGTGTGTGTCTGTAACATAAGCCTTTTTGAAACTGAAGCAGGGATCATGAGTTCAAAGTATACGCTAGAGTGTAGAGGGTAGACAAGAGTATATAGCAAGGGAAGGAGGGAGTACAGGAGGAGAAAGAGAGAGAGAGGAAAAGAGAGAGGGAAGAAGAGAGGAAGGGAGGAAGGGAGGGAGGGAGGGATGGAGGGAGGGAGGAAAGGAGGAAAGGAGGGAGGGAGGAAAGGAGGAAAGGAGGGAGGGAGGAAAGGAGGGAGGGAGGGAGGAAAGGAGAGGGGAACCTTTAAGTTGCGATGTACTGCTCATCCATGTAATAAATGTGGTTGTAGAAGCTTGTATGAAAGGCATCATTCTCAGGCACCCAAAACACCATACAAGTGAGACAGATGACTTTCTGCTCTCACAGAGATGACATGTTTTTATACAAAGTAAGTATCTGAAGGATCCTTACTGTATTCCAGGATCCGAGCCAATCACTTTAGATAGATCTTTAATAGGTTATTTCTCTTTCACATTTGCAACGCTAGAAATATACTTTATATATCATGGTATGGCATGGAATGGAGAACAATTGATTCATTCTGAAAAATGCTTTTACTACTGTCTTGTTGGACATGCATTTGTTGTCCACTGTGCATTGGCTCAGTGTTTCTCTACAGTAAAATTCATGTTAGAACTGGGGAGATGGGAGACATTGATCCAAATTAATAAGTCAAATGAAGAGCATGTCAGATGGTGGTATCTTCTTTGCAAAAAAGTACTGGAAACGAAGATGTCTCCAGTAGACAAGTGAAGAAACAAATGGCAAGAGTGTAAATTCCCAGAGGTGGGAGTTTCTGGAATATTTTAGAAACGGCAAAAGGACTTGAAGAATGATGAGAACTTGGATTATGAACGGTATAGATCCCACCACACGTAATAGACATATCTACATAACATCGCAGGGCGGGGGTGGGGGGAGGAATCTGCCTCCACGGGAGTCATTCTCCTGTGAACTACTGGGGATTCGAAAGAAGCATCCATTCTCGTGGGTGTACTCTGTTCGTCTAGTTAGTTTCCAAAGAAGGCAGGACGGTGTTTTGGGAGCAGAAGCAGTTGCAAACTGGGTATATCTTAAAGAACTTGCTGAGTGCTGATTTTATCCTACAAGCAATTCATGTTAAATAAAATAATATTTATCTCCAATTGTCTTAGTTGCAAAGAGAAAGATACTTTTAGGGACACTACTCAAGCTTCCCAACCTGGTGGGCTATAATTGTTATGAAACCCTCATAGAACTTATTTCAAGAAGAATCTAGATAAAGAAAAGCAGGAAACCCAAGCGTAGTGGGGCATCCATGTTTAGTGACTCCACTCTTTACTGACAGCAATTCCGTGGAGACTGGTCAGATGTGCATAGCCATATTTCTCTCCTGGGCATGCATCTAGCCACAAAGGCTGCCCCCTTAAGCATTGGTGGCCTTCCATTAGGCCCACCCTTTCTCCAACAGCCTTCTTGCAGGCCACTTGCATATATTCCTGTGACTTTCCCCAGAGTTCACATGTGTTCTGGAGGACTCTCCTTCCTGAAAATAGGCTCAATTTCAATGAGAGCACAGCTTTGTGGCAATATTTACAATACACATTTATGCTGTGTAAGGAGAAAATGCTTGTGAGAAAGGAGCTTCGTTGGTTTCTTGCTGATCAAAACAACTTGCTACTAGCAAACTCAAGAACTGTTCCAGTAGGAACTCTTGTCCTTTACTGGTGGTTTTAAAAATTGCTGTGTAGACTAATTCTTTCCTAACTAATTTATTTCTTATATTAGTAATGTTTTGTACTCCACTAAAGGATGGGTTCACAAACCCCATACTTTCTCACAGATGAAGGGCCCACAGATTTTCAGTGTGCTAATAATTTGCTGTTTTTAATTACTTGGATACTGTGAAATTCAAGGTCCTATCATAAATAAATGTATTCTGGAAGCAAATAGGACTGATCAAAGGCAGATCCATGATAGAGATGGACAACACAAGTGAAATCTAAGATGACAAAGGTGGTGGTTTTTATAGTTTACTCAGAGAGCTAAGAAAATCACTTAGGTAGGTGATGGATGCATGTTTAGGAGGGCCACACCCTTTTAACACATATATATTCTGTTATTCTGTGTGTGTCTCTCTCTGTCTTCTCTCTCTCTCTCTCTCTCTCTCTGTGTGTGTGTGTGTTTGTGTGTGTGTGTGTCTGTCTGTCTGTCTGTCTCTGGACTGAACTAGACTTTTCCACACCCAAAGATTACTAGGTACCATTGTGTGTGAGACTGATAATGAAGATTGCTTGGTAACACACATTCATCTGGTATACAACAAAACCAAGGTTCTTACCAAAATCTAAACATCAGGTAAGAAAACAAGGTGACATTCTATAAGATGACAAGGTAATGATTGATGCTGATTTTACCATAAGCATTTATATAATGTATGTGTTTATTTTTTAGGTAGATTTTTGCCTTGTTACCAGGCTGCCCTTAAGCTCATACCCTCCTTATCTCAGGCTCCCTAGTTCTGGGCTTACAAATATCCATTACTGCAGCTAAATATTTTTATTTAGAAAAAAATCTACCAGTATTATAAATGGATTCCAAACATTTAGACCGCACAGATGTGCACACACTGGTTGGTGGGGGAATATTATCAAGTCTGTCATGGTTTTTGAATGATGATATATACAGATTGACAGAACTAACCTCAGTTTTTGTTTCTTGATGTAGCTCATACTATGAATTCATCTATGTAAACTTTCTTATGAATTTCTAGAATGGAAAATAGAGATAGTAATTTTCATTATATTTGTAGATAAGAGAATCTGTTTTAATTTTTTTGTAGTAATTGAACTGTGTAGTATTACTTATCCTTTTCAGAAACTCAGAAAATTAAAATTGAAGCCATGGATATTTCCACATTCATTGTTTATAGCTTGAACAAGACCAAAGGAGACACATTTCAACAGACTTTTAACCATCAGTGAAACTGACAACACTTTGTAGAGAAACTTTTTGAAAGAAAGTAGCTTTGAATAGTTATAATTTTAAGCTGGATTCAGTCTGAATATTTTTTTATTCACATAGGAGAAATTGTTATTAGTAAATTAGGTAGAAGATAAAAAAAGCATAAAAGGTTCTAAGTTAGGTCCATTTTACTAGTGCAACTAGCTAACTTGCCTTTGCCAATGCCTATCACAGTTAGGTTGCCTTAATATCAACTCTGCAACCCGCTGTTCTGGACTCTTTTAATAAGCAAATCCACTATGAATATTAATGATAGGTACTAGCATACAAATTTTACTCCTGGAGAAAAAGAAGGGGGTTCCTATGTTAAATTAGCATAATATCTTTAATCTGCAGGAAATATATTCTGATCCTTCATATTTGACGTTCTCAGTGCATTCTCTCACTCTTTATCACAAATAGTTAACTGTAATGTCCTGTTTCATGTGTCACATGAAGAGGAGATATTGACCCTTTCATTATATTAGGTCATCAGAGTCGATTTAGACATAAATAAGAGAGAAAAATGAAACCTATGTGCTTCACAGAGGTGTTTAAGTAGAACATACTTAAACTGAAGGCCTTTCAGATAAAATGAAGTTGATATGTTATCCTACCTCCATGAAATGCCTTTCCTAAAGAAGTTAAATCTCGCTTATACTACCACTAAAGGAAATAGTTTAAGTAAAAACACATCTTTAACATCATTTATTCATAATTACCTTATTAAAAACATTTGAGCATATTTAAAAATCTTTCTATGCGTATTCTTTTGGAATATGCACCAGCCTGTCATACACCGTTACTGATCAGATGGTCATCAAAAGTCATCTATGCTAGTAAGTACTTCAAATTTTTTAACTTGAATTGAAACGCACAAGTAAAGGATTTGTCCTCATATGGTGGCATGGTGGCATACTCTTATAATTACAATGTTCCAAGGCTGAGGCATGAAAATCATGAGTTCAAGGCCAGTATTGGCTACATACCAAGACCTTATCTTTAAAAGCACAGAGTTTACTACCTATAGTCCATAATATCAAAGGCATTTGCCAGCAGGGGCTATAGATGGTAGAGTGCTGGACCAGTGTGCAGATGCTCTGGGTTAGAGTATCACAAAAAAATCAGGCAGGGTAACATCTGCCTGTAATACTATCAGTTGGGAAGTGGAAACAGAAAAATCAGAAGTTTAAAGTCATCCTTGGCTCTATAACAAATTCAAAACCAGCTTGCACCCTATCTAAAAAAGAAATACATTGGGGGCTGGAGAGATGGCTCAGAGGTTAAGAGCATTGCCTGCTCTTCCAAAGGTCCCGAGTTCAATTCCCAGCAACCACATGGTGGCTCACAACCGTCTGTAATGGGGTCTGGTGCCCTCTTCTGGTCTGCAGGCTTATACACAGACAGAATATTGTATACATAATAAATAAATAAATGAAATACATTTCCATCATGCCCCAGCACACACACACACACACACACACACACACACACACACACTCCTTATCCTCATTATGCATAATGCATTTACTTTGTTTTCTATTATTATATTCAGTTTGTTTTTTTCTGGGAATCCATTCAGTCTATTTCACAATCGTTTTTTGTTATAAACTGATTGGTCCATTAGCTCAGGCTTCTTATTAACTCTTATAATTCACATTAGCCCATTATTCTTGTCTATGTTAGCCACGGGACTGGGTACCTTTTTTGGCCAGGCAGTCACATCTTGCTTGCTCTGTGTATGGATCATGACTGCAGACTCCTATTTCATAATCTTTTAATGGGTTGCAAATCAAGATTTTAAAGCATTAGCCTAAACAATCATATGAACTGTGATTAAATGACACTCTGAGTGTAAGATAATATTTATAGCAAGTGAAAAGTAGTCTATGGAGCATATTGTGCCAGCTGAATCTGAGCTGGTAATTGTCTCTTAATTCTATGAGAGCATATGTGTAAACTAAGGATATTTAGAGTATTTTAATAGACACAACTTAAGCATCTAGGAAAATATATTTCTAAGAAGATCAATCAATGCTCTCACCACGCTACCTTGTAATTTGAACGCTCCATGAATGCTCCAATCCCTTGTGATCATTTCCCACTTTTAGAATCCTGGGTTTACAAGAAGAAAAGTATTGGGCCAATTGTGTCGACCCTTGTCAGAGCCATGCCCACAGAAACCAATTAGATGGATTTGTTCCTTCTTTGTGGAACGAGGAATTGTTTCTGTTAGTCTCCGTGATGCAGAACTAGTAACTTTGTGTGTCCTACTTTGAGGCTCCACACTCATAGATGATTAACAAATGCATCTTCTATGTGACGGTCACAGAAACGCAGCCAGCCAGGGCACCCTGGTACAAGGCTGGAAGTAAGGATTCCTGTTCTCTTCTCCAGATGGGGCACAATAAGATGATGTGATGACTTTAGTATTGTTTTGTGTGTGTGGGGGGGTGTTGACATGTATTTGGAGCATCTTAAATTGGGTGTGAGCATGTAATCCCAGCACTTGGAAGGCTAAGCAGCAGGACGCTGAGTTTCAGGCCACTTTGGGCGAGACAGTTAGATGCTGCTTAAAAGAAGAAAGAATGAAAGGGATGGAAGGAGAAAGGTGGGATAGAAGGAAGTAGGGAGGGAGAGAGAAAAGTTTGTTTAGGAATCCTTCTTAGGTTTTGGAATCTAAAACAAAAGTAACAGCCAGTCCTTAATGACGTCCTTCTGCCTTCACCTCCTTCTCACTGCGCAGGCCGCTGGAAGTCGCTCCCAGTGTTTTCCAGTATGTTGTGTCTGCTACTGTGGGTAGCCTGAATTTCATCCCTCCGCCTCCACTTCCTTCTCACCGCACAGGCGTGTTTTTCAGTATGTTGTGTCTGCTACTGTGGGCAGCCTGAATTACATCCCTCCGTCTCCACGTCCTTCTCACTGCGCAGGCGTGTTTTTCAGTATGTTGTGTCTGCTACTGTGGGTAACCTGCTCTAAAAGCATCTCTGGGCCCCAGCTATTCCAGAGTTGCTTCTATTTGTTTGTGGCTCTTGCAGTGCGAAAAAGAAGGAAATGAACTTCGCTTTCTGGACACAGATGATTTCTATTTGCATTGGTATAAAGTAAAAGTATTGGGTCTTCTCCTTACAAGGCAGCCCAAGTTCTCCATAACACCTGCCATTTGTTAAATGCTACTGTGCAGGGAGTTGGGGTGGCCAAGAGTGAGCAGGGAGAGATGCTTGCAGTGTTATTCAGTGAACTAGTCTCTTTCTGTGTTGTCCATATTTAACAAATACAGCTTCTCATCGTGCTACACATGGTTACAGCAGTTCTAGGTCTAAATCTACATCAATATTATTCCAAAATTCCCATTTTTCTTATTTCATCTGGATGCAACTTGCTTCTTCAATTGCCTTTTTTTTTTCTGAGACAGAGAGACAGGGTTTCTCTGTGCAGCCCCGGCTGACCTGGAACTCTCTCTCTCTTTCCCCTGCTCTTAACATCGTGTCCCTGTGTAGTGCGGGTTTCTACAGAGGAGGAAGCATTCAGACCTCTGCAGGGCACAGTTCGCAGGGAGATTCGCTCTCTACTATAAGGTCCTGTGGCTCTTCCCATGTGTGTGTCTACATGTATCCATCATTCCCGTGTCACCCACAGGCGACATTACAGCGTCACTACCTTATAAACCCCAGGCACCTCTTCCTGTCCCCTCCACCTACCCTACCCCTGCAATCACTGCTCTTCCTAGTTTCCAGAGTTTGGGCTTTTCCTGAATTGTGTAGTCTTTTCAGATTGGCTTCTTTCAGTCAGTAGTCAGTGCCATTTTCTCCATCTTCCCACGGTTTTGTATCCATTCCTTTCCATTGCTGATGAATATTCTGCTAGATGATGCAACACAGCTTTTGATGGCATCTTGGTTGTTTCCCAAGCTTTAGCAGTGATGCTGCCATGATCTGCATGCGGATTTTCATGTGGGCATTAAATATCAAGTTTACTTGGAAAACTAAAGAGGACTACAAATCAAGTGAGATCATCATATGTGAGACCATATGTGACCAGCCTATGTGTAGCTTTGCGAGGACTTGCTAGATTGCTTCCGAGCAGCTGTATTGATTTGCCTATTGCCAGAGCCACACTATCTTTCAGTGGTAGCAGCATCTGGAGTTCAGCTGTTCCAAGCAATTTACAGTAGTGCCTCATTAGTTAAAGTTTTAATTCCTAACAACATGATATGTAACGTCTTCTCATATGTGTGTATCTTCTTTCAGAAGGTATCTATTCAGATATTTTGCCCAATTTTAATAGGTTTTGGCTTACAGTTCTTATTATATGTTATATAAATATAACGTGATCATAAAATAACCTATGGTGTTACATAATATTACATACAATAACACTAGAATATATAATATTGGTATACATGATTATCTTTCAATTTTTGAATTCAAAGAATTGCTAATACATTTTATCTTTCCACTTGAATATGCTAGAATGCTCAAGTCACGGAGCTCACCTTGACCACTCAGTGTTCTCTGACTCTGCTCATTGGTACCTTCCTTCACTCTCAACATAGCCATTTGGAATGCTTCCTTCCAGACCCAGTCGATTTCCACATGTCAATGTCCCTTTGTTCCTTCTGAGCACCAGCCTCTCCTCTGTCCATAACCTCAGCACTAATTTGGATCCTAATTTTATTTTTTTCAAGTTGCTTTGTTTGTGGTTATATGAGTGATAAGTTAAAGGTTTATCCTATTCGAGTTTTGACTTGACCCAATATTCAGCACTGTATTCTTTTGAAATTATTGGCTATAGTCCTAAACCTAGCAGGTGTACATGATACACTTTTTCTTTTTTATTATGTTTTTATTATTTAAAACAACTTTAATTTTAAAAATAATTTGATCATGTTATTTCCCCTCCCTAAGTTCTTCCAGATCCTCTGCCTCTCCTGACTGACCCTACTTTATGTTCTTTCTCAAAAAAACAAATACATCAAAAAGAACCCAGCCAAGAAAATAAAATAAAGCCACATTTAAAATAAAAACAAAACAAACTAACAAAAGAAACCCACCAAACTTTAGCCAAATAAAAGCGCACACATAATATGAAGTTCACTGTATTTTGGTCAACTACGTGAGGCTTGTCTTAAAGCGCTTGATATACCCAGTGTTACTTTATTAAAGGAAACTGATTCCTCCTCTTCCAGGAGATATAATTCAGTTTTTACCCTTTACCCTAGCAGCAAGGCTTGCATTCATTCATTTAAATACATAAGACATAATAAGGGGAAATAAAAACCATCACATTGAAGTCAGACAAGATAAGCCAGCAGTAGGAAAGAGCCCTGAGAAATAGATGGTGAACTGCTACTATAGGTGAGCTCTAAAGTCAGGGAGAGGTCAGGACAAGGAAGTCAGTATAGTGAGTCAGTCACATTGCTTAGAGCTTCTGAAAGATTTTGGCTCTAAAGCTGGACATAGTGGCACCATCTAATAACTCCAGCGTTTGGGAGGCTGAGATTGAAAGATCATGAGTTCCAGGCCAGCCTGGGCTATGTAGGAGATTCTGTCAAAAAAGAAAAGATAGAGGAAGAGGAGGGCAGAGGAAGGGGAGAGAAGGGAGAAATAAAGGAAGAAAAGAAGAGAAAGAGGGAAGAGGGGGAGGGGGAAAAAGAGGAGGGAACAATAAAAAGGGGAAGAGAGGGCAGAGAAAGAATAAAGTGTGTGGCTTTCAGTAGCTTCCCACCCCATTCCTTACTTTTTAAAAATTATATTATAATTATGTCATATATTAATATCACTTTTATATATTTATACTAACATACCAAAGCATTGCTATTATCACACTGTATATGATATTAATATACTTGCTGTATTAATAGTTTACTATTAGTAGGAATATCATAGCAATATATAGTTAAATTATGTGATTAAAAGCATTCAGGTAATTAGGTAACTTGGCAAACCTCAACGTTGAGCTGCATAGACACAGGAGTCAAAGGTAAACTTGTAACTTCATACTATTGCATCTGCCAAGATAGACTTGTCTTCAGACATACTTTAGCAGCGCTCATTCAGAGAGGTCAAAGTATGCATTTTGGTTAGCAGGAATTTTCTTAACTTTTTTAAAAAATAAAATCAAATACTTTAGATGTCTCCTGACAAATCCTAGAAAATTCCCTGTCCCGTCCCTTCGGTGATGTCTGCCTCTGTGAAGAAGATGCCTCCAGCCACTTTTGTGTCTTATCCACATAGTAGTTATAACTCATCTCTAAATCCTTAAAAAAATCTTTTATTAGATTCTAGCTATGACATACACAGAATGACTGCCTATCTCATCAGGAATTAAAAAGTTGTGTTCCAGCCAGTATTAATTACTTCTCTGGCCTCTTTTATTTAACTAAAGGAAGGACAGGACAAAAATTATTTAAAATCTTGTGACTTTCAAGAAGTCGGGGTCAGTTCAATAAATTACAGACAAACTCTTGTGATCCTTAAAGACTAAAACCTGCTCAGGCCTGTTTGATAGGTTTGCCATGTGTATGAAGTTTCTGGAAATGCACTAACAAGCCAGAAAGGATGAAATGTCTGTGGCTTCTCAGTCATTTTTCGCATAGTTGGAAAGTTCAATGTGATAATTTAACAACCTTTCTTTTCTCCAGCATTCTGCTCTGTAGACATAACAAAGCTATGAAAGAAATCCGATGGTTGTAAAATGTCCCCCAGCAAAGGAACCACACCAAAGGAAGAGGACTCATCTGGTTGATTACAAACATGCCAGAGAACCTTGTCTACCAAGGTGACTGACTGCCCCCTCTCTCTTTTCCCTGCAGAATGGATGACATTTTGATCGGGGCACCTCTCTTTATGGACCGTGAATTTGAAAGTAACCCTAGAGAAGTAGGGCAGGTCTACCTGTACCTACAAGTGAGTGCCCTCCTCTTCCAAGACCCACAGGTCCTCACCGGCACAGAGACTTTTGGGAGATTCGGTAGCTCTGTGGCCCACTTGGGGGACCTGAACCAAGATGGATACAACGGTAATTAGTGCAATGTATGGGACTCACTTGCATCTTAAGGCCGTGTTACTGTTGCAAGAAGAAAACCATGGCAACTTAAAAGTTTTATTATTGTTGACGCTTAATAAATTCTGAAAAAATCTCAAGATAAATTTAAGTTTGTATGGTTTGATTAATTAAAGCTAAGATATTGCATAGAGATTTTTGTCATGTATGATTTCTCAATGGTGGCTTGAAAGCTGTAGAAATTTGCCCATGAATAGAGTGGGGAGCAATACACGTTGGTAGGTTAGCAAATATATTGCTATATTCTGACGAAGCTATATGGCCAGGCAGTGGTGGCACATGCCTATAATCTCAGCAGCTGTGAGGAAGAGACAGGCGGATCTCTGTGAGGTTGAGGCTAGCCTGATCTACAAGGGTTAGTTACAGGACAGGCTCCAAAGCTACAGAGAAACAAACCCTGTATCCAAAATCAAACAACCAAAACAAAACAAACCAGAAACTATATGGGTTATGCTGTTATACAGGCTAATTCTTGGTCAGCAAATGTCATTGCAAAGGCCCTTTCCATGTTGGAAATATAGTAGCATTAAATTCTTATATGGGGCACGATGTTCTTTAAGTAAGAAATCCATAGATGCTTTTTAAATACTATCTCAGAAAATACTGAATGCTCACATAAAAATTTGTGAACATTTTCAGGACATGTAGGTGAAGAACCAAGATACAGTGTGTTTATCATTCAAAGAAGAAGCTATAAGAGGAATTTTCTGTACCTAACTAGCGTAGGGAGGATTCCCATCAGAGGGATTGTCACAGGCACCAGTACCAAGTGTTTTGGAATTTCTTTGAAAAAACCATTTCTCAATTAAGAGTAGTTGTTGAGAGTTCTATAAATGCACATGCTTAGGTCATGGATACAGTAGAGTCCTTGCCTAGCATGTGGGAGGCCCTTGACTCAAGCTCTGGAATTGAGAAGAAAACCAAGTGTGTGTTAGATGCTGTGCTCTGGGAGAATGAAAAAGACAATTCTCCTTGAAGTAGCTTGGCTTGCTGCTTCCTAAGACGGCTTTCCCAGCAAGGCATGATGCTGACTTGTGGCAGTTGTCTTTTCATCCTGTCTTCTGCTGTCTTTCCCCTTAAACCAGTTCTGATGCTCTTCAAAGCTAAGAGAAGAATCTCTGGGTTTTGAGCCTTGGTGTTCTGGAGCACAAAAGAAGCAAAATAATGCCAAGCTAGCAGAGCTTAAACTTGGGGACAGCTGGGAAAGACATGGACTTAGCAGGAGTGCGCAAAGTGGTCCTTCCCACCAAGCACACAGCAATATCTATATTTTCTATGATGGAGTTGTTAGATCATTTCTCTTCAGCAGATCAGTGGAATTGGATTTATAGTCCTCCTCATTATGTACAGTGGGTCATTTCACCAACAAATGAGACTCCTCATGTGGCAAACTCATTTGTTGCTGTTTGGAAACTTCTTTTTTAAACGACAATAGTTTCTATTTAATATTCAGGACTTTCCTGATGACCCATATGGCAGGAGATAAATGTTTCATATTAGGGTGAGAGCTAGGTAATATGGCTTCTATCTGGGTTTCTTCATACCCTTAATCATAAAATGGGCTTTTTTAGTTCCTTAGATTAGGGAACTATTAAATAAAACATTCTGTGAGAATAGAGCCTTTGTTCTTTGAAAGAATAAATTTCTAAAACGGTAACTAACTTGATCTGCCTGCTCGCTAATACACGGTAGGGCCAGGCTGTACCTTTCAAGGTACAACATTGAGGCCCCATATAAATAGTTCTCTTCCTTCTCTGCTACTCAGATGGGCTGCCCTCCTTCCTCCTCTGGCTCTTCTCCTGGAAGGGGAGGAAGTGCTTTTCCTTTTTAATAGTCACATACTTGGTTTCTTTGTGACCATAGATTTCAGTATCAGTGCTAGCCACAGTGACAAAATGTCTGACCACCCCCTCTAAAACAATGCCATCTCTCTCTCTCTCCATTGTATCAGTAATTTTAAAAAAGTTTTTTTGTAACATTTACTGCTTTTACTATTTCCTTAATTGTGTCTCTATTCAAAGTGTCCATTACCTTCCTCTGAAACACAGACTTTGCAAACACTGGGCCTTCAAGCGTCTCACTGGCTTTGCACCTGCTGCTTGCGGCACTCAGTGAACTCTCAGCAGACACTCTTCATGCTGACGGGAGGCAATGGCGCGTCTCTGTTGCTACAGTACTCCAGAAACCTCTAGAAAATGCAAAAAGCCATGTGGGTCTTATGACATTGCCTTTGGATTGTATTTAATTATTCTTTAAATTTCCTTTGTTCTCTGTAGACATTGCCATCGGTGTGCCCTTTGCAGGCAAGGATCAAAGAGGTGAAGTGCTCATTTACAACGGCAACCCAAAAGGCTTACACACCAAGCCTTCCCAAGTTCTGCAGGGAATGTGGGTCTCACACAGCATCCCTTCTGGCTTTGGCTTTTCTCTCAGAGGAGATGCAGACATAGACAAGAATGATTACCCAGGTAAGGTTCACTGTCTTTTCCCACATGAGTTCTTGCTTCCTGGCAAGAGTCCAACCTCTGGAAAATACATTATGCATAAGCATTTCTCTCATAAAAGACGAAGGTCAAGTTTAACATGGCACAGGTTTTTTGGTATGATTCCAGAGGTACTTTCACAAGCATTTAAGACAAAACAAACAGTCCCTTTATAGTCAAGAGACGATGTTGGAAAAGCAAGATGGCTTTAAAAGCTGCCTTGGACATACAGCTTGTCAACTGTGCAACCTAAGTTTTCACTGAATCCCAAAGTAATGTGGTCTCCATTGACATTCAGCTGGCTTCAGACACCTGCCTAAAGCGATTTATTTTAACCTGTTATTCCCTTTTAAGCTCAGAGTTACCATTAGTCAGTGCATAACCTCAATTTTTTTTCTGTAAGTTGCATGTTTTCAGAGTGTGTTTTCCAACCAACTCTTGGCTTTTCCAAAGACAGGTTGACTAGTTTAATGTAGGGAAAGAAAGAAATGGTTCATGAGAGGAAACACAAGCTCTTCCTCATTGCCTTTTTCATAATGAGGGTGCATGGCAACCCACACAGCCCAAGCAGATAATTCATATTTTGCAGACACCACAAAAATATAGGTTTGTCCTAAAGGATCAGCTTGGCAATCAGAACATTTGGCAGAGAGCATTAAACTTTTTGGTTTCATGGCTCATTGGTCATGTCTATGTTGGTTTTTTTAAGACGGTTTTAATAAATCTTAGAAATCATTAATACTTGATGGACAACTTTGATTATTTATTAAAGCCATCTTTTCTCATAATTGGGAGTTTTCCATGTGTAGGATGTTTTCTGATTTGGGAAGAAGTTCAGTAAGCTGACTAGGCAAATATAGATCCTTGATTTTAATTATTTAGCTTTTGTTTCTCCTCTGAGATTAAGCAAAACAAGATTATATTTTCTTATAAGTTTTCCAGAAACCTTCCATAGGAGTGGCCGAGCTGTAATAGTGGTCTGAGAGAGGACTGGTACCATACTGTGTGTTAATGCTACCTGTGGCAATGCCAAAGAAGCATTTGTTTCCTTAAGCTATACAGTACTAATCAATGATGGTTCGTAGTTTGATAGGGGTGAGTGTTTCCTACATAATGTATTCTAGTTGTGACTAATTAAAAATTCAAGATCCCTCATGTCATTTCTATTCCAACTATGCCAAAGTGATTAATTAAATCCAACTCTTACGTTGCAATTTCAGTTTATTGAGAAAATTATGGCTGTTTATTATGTCTGCCATAAACATCCTTTCCCCACTGGTAGTAACAGAGAACTTGATGGGCAGAATTGCTGTGCCTTCTACAGGGCAAGGGAGTAGAGGATGTGTCAATCAAACAGTCAGTGTCCTTTTTCCTGTAAAGGCTGAACCAGGGTCAAATGGGGCTAACACAAAACAACTTTCCTATCAGATTATATTCCTTCCAATGAGTAGGACAGGGGAGGAGGGTGGAGTAAGTTGAGAGTCTTTCCCATATCTCTCTTCACAAGCTCTCAACAAGCAGCCAAGACTGGGCTTCATAATACATCTGGATGAGTTGCACTGGAGTGGGGTTTGGATTGGGGTTCTGGAACGTAGCAAGTATGCTAGGTACTTATTGAACCTACCTATAAAAGCTTAAGACTTGGCACCCATTGGATGCTTTGATTGGCCAAATCTGGGAAATGCTAAGGGATGCGAGTTATGAACCCAGCACTCTACTTTTCAAAGCATGCTTCAGAATCTTTGCTTCGTTACAGCAGTGGTATAGTTTTCTCACTTGGCAAGAACCTTCATGCAGTCGTCCACTCTTCAATTCTCCTCACAAGGAGAGCAAGCTTAGCAGCACCTCTCTTTTCCAGATCATTCTTGTGCCGTTGCTACCAGTATAAGGGATGACTGTACCACAGGCTACAGTCTCATCTAGAAGAACTGAGTGAGAAAGGCACATATCTTATTTTTCATGTACCAGTCTGAAATTATTAGAAATTATCTGTGTACTTAATGTTTTACCAAGTATTGTTGGAGGAGGCCGCTAGTTCGTTCCCAGCTGCTTAGCCCCAAAATAATCACTCAGAAACTATATTATTTAAATCACTTGTATCATTTAATGCTTGGCCTATTAGCTCTAAATTCTTATTGGCTAGCTCTTGCATCTTAATTTAACCCATTTCTATTAATCTGTGTATTGCCACGTGGCTGCAGCTTACTGGCAAGGTAGGCAGCTCATGTCTTTCTCCTCTGGCAGCTCCGTAGCACCTCTTTGACTCTGCCTACTCTCTCTCTCTCTCTCTCTCTCTCTCTCTCTCTCTC
>LOEQ01006729.1:39906-50961 GCA_001685075.1 Bramus lutescens | reverse complement strand
TCTCTCTCTCTCTCTCCATATATATATATCCTTCAGCCTGGCTATATTCTGTTAAGCCATTGGTTGAAAGTAGCTTCCTTATTAACTAATAAAAGCAACACATATACAGAAGAACTTCCCACACCAGAGTATCATTTAAAATACACTAGCACAGTTAAAAGTCCAAGTGTATTAATCTGGCTTAGGCAAGAAAAGGAATATTTGTATTAAGGTTAAAGGACTCTCTCAAGTTGTCCTCTGATATCTACATGTGTGCTAACACACACACACACACACACACGGTAATTTTTAAATGAAAACTATCTCAAAACAACACAGAGGCAGGAACTCATCAAGCCTTAGAATGTATTATCATCTCCTCTCTCTTTACTCTCCTCTGCTTTCTCCTCTCTCTTCTCCCCTGCTTTCCTCTCTATCCTGTCCTCTTTTCTCCTCCCTCCTCTACCATTTTGTCCTCTTCTCCATTTTCTTTTCCTTCCTCCCTCCCTTTCTTTCTTCTGTTTCCCCTCCCCCACTGGCATCTCTTCCTCCTCTCATTCTCCTAACTCCCCTCTTCTCTTCTCTCGTCCTCTTTCTCCCCCTCCCCATCCCTTTGCTTCCTCTCTTTCCTTCCACTCCCTCCTCGTCCCCTCTTTTTCCTTTCTTCTCCTTTCCATGCTCCCTCCCCTATTTTGAATCTTAGGCTCCTCCCTCTTCTCCCTCCTCCCNCCTCCTCCCTCTTCCCCCTCCTCCCTCTTCCCCTTCCTCCCTCTTCCCCCTCCTCTCTCTTCTCCCTTGCTCTCATGTATTCCCCTCCTTCCCTCTTTCCTTATCACTGCCTCTCCCTTATCCTCCTCTCCAGACCTTTCCTCTCCTCCCTTTTCCTTGCTCCCCATCCTCTCTAGACCAAATTTCTCTGTACACAGGCTGAGCTGTTTCTGCTCTCAACTCCAAGGATGACATATTTCACTTGAATCCACTTAAAGTCTGCAACTCATCTTAATCCTCTGGGAAGAACTTAGACGCTGAGACAAAGATAAAATAGACAAGAATTGGCTTGTAGGTTATGCAGGCATCCCAGTAAGCATCCAGTATGGCAACCCTACCTAAGTCAATAAAACAAAAATGACTCCCAGAGAATAATAACAATAATAAGAAATGAGAAAAGCAATCTAAAGAAAAATATTACTTGAAATGAAACACTGTTTTTAAATTTCTCAGCCTTGTTTTTAAGTTGGTTATATTAGCTGGGAGGCTTAGGATAAAGATAATTAAGACACTTCATTCTGTCAAACAATATGTGTTCGGCTCTGCTATAGGGACTACCCACTGCGTTGTGGCTACACTAGTTGCTGCCTTCCCAAACTTAAAACTACAGGCAATGTTTACAGCAAAGAACAGGGATTTCTGTAATAGGTGAAGTGAGGCTCATTCTCATTTGGGGACTGCTCCTCGCTCTTTGTAGAGGACCTCTGAGTTGACCTCATGTGAGGGCTGAGTATGAAACAACCGTGTAGGGAAGGAAGGGAGGGAAACTACGATGAGAACATATGATTTCCTGAAACAGCGGAGGCGTCCAGAGTCATGGACAAATTACAGGGCAGGAGGCAGAAGAGAAGGCATGAGAAGTCGTGTGGGCGTGGCCGCTACAGTGATGGGGGAAAAGGCCACACCTGTTTACACTTGCTTCAGGGTAGGTGGGGGGAGGCACTGAATGACATAAGTTCAGTGGAAGATTAGATCTTGGTTGTGACAATGTGTGTCATAACGACATAGACAGATGAAAAGCATCTTAGTAGGTGAGTAACTGTTATATGCACAGGACAGGGTGGATTTTTGAATGGCTTCCAGTTTACAGACCTTGGCAGCTAGCTACATGGCGGTAGCATTCTATTAATTCAAAGAGTAAATACTGAGGAGTTCCCTAGCTACAGCAGAGGTGATGATTTGTAAGCATCGTGCACTTGGGATGACTTTGGTCATCCAGTGGCAATACGGAGTGGGGGTGTGGTGTGTTGGTAGCATGGAGCTTATCCAACTGCAGGCCCAGAAGACATGCGCACTGAAGCAGGTGCTTTATGAGCTGCCAGTCCGAGTGGCAGTTCAGACACAGTGAGATTCCACATCTGTAAACTGCCGTTTGGAGCACTGCTAAAGACCATGAGAACCTTCTTAACCTGCTGAACATCCATTACTTAGTTCTACCAAATAGGATGTTCAAGGCATGACAAATAGGCTTCACGTTAGAAAGAAAACCATTTTCTATTTTAGTAATCTCTGTCTCTTCCTCCTTCTATATTGTGGTGTGTGTGTGTGTGTGTCTGTGTGTCTGTGTGTCTGTGTGTGTGTGTGTGTATACATGTGTGGAGGCCAGAGTAAGATGTCATGTGTTTTCCTTGTCTCTCTCTCTCTCTGCCTTATTGCCTCAACGCAGGGTCTCACTGAGCTGGAAGCTGGCTGCTTTCAGTAGGATGGGAGCTCTTAGGATCCATCTGTTTTCAGTTCACAATGCTGAGGTTATAGATGCACATACACTCATATTCAGGTTCTTTTCTTCTTGAGGAATTTGAACTCATATCCTAAGGCTGGGAAAGCAAACATTTCTACCCACTGAGCCACTGCAAATTCATGAAATACTTACATTTTGAAAGTGTAGGTTTAGGGGGATAGAATAGAATAAAATACATTCACAAAATTTTTAACTGTTGAGTAATATGCTTGTGCATTTAGAAATATATGTGTATATATATTTATGAGAGAAATAGTGCTAGCTTTTAGAAATTTTATAATCATTTGGTCTTAATTATATGCATTGCCAGAAGAAAATGCACAGGCCCTGAAGTTTCATAGTCACCGTCAGTCCCTGATTACTTCCAGAACACAAGCTAGTGCCAAAATCAAGACGGATGCTCATGATACACATACTGGTTTCACCCAGTAAAGGAGTGAGTGAGGGCAGAATACAGAAGGGAATTCCTCCCCTAGGGAAGACCAGGGGCACACTTGAGTATTCGCACACAGGCACATACTTCATGCCTTCCATTCTAAGCCAAACAGAAATACAAAGACAAACAGATTTGGAATTCCAGATTTTGACCAAGCCAATCCTTGAAGTTCTTACCAATTGGAAAACAACTAAAAACGGTGCTTACCAACAGTGGTGACAACTGAAGTTACTGATTGGGTTACAGGGGGGTTGATTTTCTGGTTTGAATGAAATGAACACTGCCCCTCACTGAACACCAATAGGCTCAGCAGTATAGCACTGTTGATTCCAACTGTCTATTGCCTGCTACATAGCCTCTCTGGGCAGCCTGCTATTAGATCTCCTTGTGACAGGGCAGGACAGATGCATTGTCTCAATTTGTAAACTAATGTTCTTGATACAGCTTGACTGCTTTCTTCAGAGAGAAACGGTAGGGCTGATTGTCATGTGCTCTAATTCAGTGTCTTGTATTTGAGCAGGGCCTCTCTGTCTCCCTATCTTTGGAAGAAGGGATGTCAGAATTGAGCAAGCATGGGGCCAATTGTACTATTAACATTTTTGCAATAATAACCATGAATTCTCTGTGTGTGTGTGTGTGTGTGTGTGTGTGTGCGTGTGTGTGTGTGTGTGTGTGTATGCATGTATAGGGGCGGGAGGGTGTATGCACATGTGTGGCTGATACAAGTGACCTGTAAATCAGCAGAGAGCATTGAGTGACCTGCGCTACTACTCTCTGCCTTGTTCCCTTGAAGCAGGATCTCTCACTGGACCTGGAGCTAGGCTGGCAGCCAGCAAGCCTCTCTGCCCCTCCCACCCAACACTGACCTTCGAGGCCACAAAACCAATCCCAGTCTACAACTGTAATTACTGACCATTATGAGTCCCAAGAATGCTAGAAACTGTGCACAAGATGTAGAATATGTTCATCTGAATACTATTCTCAAATCTTTCTCACACAGATATATGTGTTGTGTGTGTGTGTGTGTGTGTGTGCATAGAGCACAAGTATGTGCAGTAAGACTTGATGACACCCTACTTGATTATATTTTGAAAAATGTCAACCCAGTATTGTCTGAGTAAAGTTAAAAGAGCACATCAGAATGAGGACTTGAACTCAGAACACCCCTGTTCAGATTTCCGCTGATTGGCTTGGCACTCAATGGGCCATGTTACTTGTTCGAGCTTCTACTTCCTAGGAATGCTTGTAGAGATGTGTGTATTCGTTTGTACTTCTAAGTTGGAACAAGATTCTTACAAAATACTGGGTGTCTCTTAAAATAGGAATGGGATCTGGTTGTCATGGGCAGAGCCAAAACTACTTTGTCACAGGTGTGTTCAGTAATAGAGGGTTTTGAAAAACTGTATTCTACTAGGCTGAAGGCAGACTGTCCAGGTTGAAAATGTGACTCTTCTACTTTCCAGCTGTGTACAAGTGAGAAAATGTCTTAATCTTAGTTTCCTCACATATAAAATTAGACACAAATGTGTGGATGTAAAACTCAAATGGAGAAGGACTGGAAAGATAGCTCAGTGGCCAAGAGAACTCCCCGAACGAGTAGGAAGACCTGAGTTCAAATTTCTAGCACCCACTTGAAACCTGGCAGTGTCTACTCATACACATGCAGCCAGAGAGCTATAGGGATAAAGACAGAAAAATTGCCAGGATTTGCTGCCTGCCAGCTTAGCTATAGAAAGACCTTGTCTCACAGCAGTAGGTTATACAGTTACTGAACAAGGCACCCATTGTCCTTGTCAAGTCTGTAAGCATGCACACCTACGTATATGCAGGTGCATATAACACACAAGTCGGCTAAATTGCATGATACAAATTGAGATCACATGAAATTAAATCGCGGTTACATAGAACATTTAAGGAATGGCAACTCTCTTATTTACTTTTAAAACTATGTATCCACTCTTTCCTTTGCAATGCTAGGGCACATTCTTTTCTTTGGCTTGAATAAACAAATTTTCTGGTTTCCTCATTTAACCTATAGGGACATGTTTGCTTCCTTCCCCTCAAACAGGAAGATGAGTCAAGTTGCAGCTACTGTGAGCTCCCTAGTTAGTAAGCCCTCAGCAGAAATTTCCCCTATAACTTGTGGATCGCTATCCCCTGTGATGATACAATCCACCTGTCACTGGCAGCCCTGGGTGGGGAGATGAGGTGTTAAGGACTTCTTTCAGGTTGTCTGTGCTTTGCTGGGTAGCGAAGAAAGGAAAAATGCACCTATTTTCCAGTCCCTTAGTCATTTAAATATGTAATTACATTCCAGTTAGACCTGAACATCTATGGAAATCGAGAGGAAAGAACTTCTAAATTGTGTCAGTGAACGGTAGACTAAACACAGGAATGACATGCTCTGATTAATACAGAGGAGTAGAAGAGAGTAAGGAAGAGGTGAACGTAAAGATAACTCGAATATTGACGCAGGATAGTGGGGAAAAGTCCAGACCATGTGCGGGGAGATTAAGATGCAGAACTATAGAGACTTGATTATAAAAATAATATGTTTATTTTTCTCTTACATTTATGATAGCCATATCACATTTCTTAGTTGCTTTGTATATACTAAATGTTGCCACTGGCACATACATATAAATAGGAATCACAGATATTTTCATTTAAAAAGTAAATCGGAGATGTGTTTAAGTTTCTGTTTGGTCCTCACTGGAAGCCAAGGGCTGACCAGAGGATCTTGTGTACATTAATTGAGTGAAAACATGTCAGAGAAGAAACAGCTGTGACAGTTGGGAATCCTAAAATCCAATGATCTTGCCTAATCCTGTTAGCCACGATTGCATAGCAACACAGCCTGCCAAATACATAGACCAGGCCTCACAGGATGGAGGAGGGAAGTGCAGACTCTTCTGAGGAACAAAAATCTCACAAGCAATAAAAACCAGAGAAAACATGGGCCGAGGGCCAAGACTATCTTTGTCTTGTTCAGGCTCCTAATATACGGTGATTTTATCATGAAGCCGTTTCAGACAATTACACTCAATGAAATAAAATGGCCCATCTGTTTTAATGAGGGCTGGGGAGAATGGGAGAAGGAGGAAGGAAGGGTAGCAGGGAGGGAGGGGATAAAGGGATAGGGAAACAGGCAGAAAGACAGAGAGGCATAGGGCAGCAGAGAGAGAGAGACAGACAGAGACACAGAGAGAGGGCAATGTAAGCAAATAAGTAAGCTAGACCAACCTCCGCATAAGGGGAACTAAAGGGACACTTGACCCAAAGGGAATAGTGCATCTTCATTAAACTTTAAGGACCTTGAAACCCTTGATTTGAAGCTGAGTTGAACTGCATTAAAGTCTTGTGGTGAAAGTTTATGTTCACTTCTCACAGTGCCAAGCACGTGTCCAAGGCAAATGTGACACGATGCTCATAAACCCATTACAATACACTAGAAATTAGAATAATGCAATTCTTGTAAGCATAGCCTATGCGTTTAAATGGAGTTGAATTAATTCAGTTGAACGTGTTCTGGAGTCTGAATCAAGCCGAAAGGAATAGAGAGGTAATGGGCCTCAGTTTATGAGCTGTGTCTCCCCATCTCCCCTGGCAGCTCCTCATCTCTGAGCCTTGCTCTGTCTAGGAGTAAAATAGGTATGTAAGTTGCTACTCCAAAGTCTGACCCTCAGCTATTTGGTTCTACAACCACATCAAGACACACTTGTCCCCCACCCAGGTGCTTCTATAATACTGTGTAGGTCTCTAAGGATTTCACTTTGAGGAAAAAAGGATTTACTGAAATTATAATAAGTTTTTAAGTATTTTGGGGAGAGTTTTAGTTTCACAGAAAAGTTAAGAACCACTCACATCTCATGATGTGTCCTGCTCAGAGCCCCTATTAGCACCTACATAATTAGTTCAACAGCCACCAGCCATAAACAGATCTCTTAGAAATTCAGTAAGACTTGATTGTTTTTAGTTCTTGTATCCTTTTGCCACTTCAGATCCAATGAAGGATCCTGGGTTGAACTTTGTCAGGTCTTATTTCAGCCTCTGACACTCCATTGATTTTTTATTTACTGTGACAACCTTGGCACATTTGAAGAGTATTGACCAGACACTTGAAAAGGACTGAGTTTAGCTTTGTCAGATATTCACCTAGAGTTAGACTGAGGCCATCTCTTTGACAAGCATAGCACCCAAAGGGGCTGTGCTATTCTGGATGCACTCTGTCAAGGGAGCTTGATGCCATTGTCTTCTTGGACCTGGTTCGCTTGCACAAGGGGTCGTCATCCAGGTTCTCCTTCTAGAAAGTTGCTTGTTTTCTGTCACAGTGAGTGTATTTAGGAAAATCCTATTAGACTATAGAAATATCTTGTTTCCTTCTCCTATGTTTCTTCACTAATCTCAGCATCCATAAATAAGTCCTGCCTGCAGAGTTATTACTGACATACTGAGCTGTATTTAAATTTATTCACTATAAGTCTAATATAGGAATATATATAACCATTTATTTATATACATTGATTTATTTATTCTAATATTCACTAATAGATAGTTATTAATTTTTGTCATATTTCATTCCTATGCCCATTTATGTTCCTGAATTTGTTCCACCTTCAGTGACGAGGGGAACCTTCTCATGGGTTTCCCTGACTTTTAAAATTGCTCATCTGTCTACGAATATTTCCATACCCTAAAATACCACATGATATTCTAGGATAGTCTGTGTGTGTGCATGTATGTGTGTGTGTGTGTGTGTGTGTGTGTGTGTGTGTGTGTGCGTGTGGTTTTTCTTTGAAGACCTTGCACCCAGACATTCTTTAAGAAACCACCATTCTTTCCTTTTTTTCCCTTTAAGAGTGGTATTTGTCAGTCAAGATCTGGACACCAAGAGTTCACATGGCTACTAGAATGCCAAAGACAAAACTTACAATATCTGCATTTGGGCTACCTCACCCCACATCATCTGTCTGTTGTAATCCCATCCCACAAACTCTATCCACCCCAAACTAGCTATACCATTTGAAATCAACAAATTACATGTTTTAACACATAGCTTAACTTAGTGAGTCAGAATTTCTTCACTTCAATTGTTAATCAGGCTCAACTAATGTCTAGAACAGCCACTAATTTTCTTTACTATTAAAAATGATAGAAGAATACTGATCATGTGGCATTGAAGAGATCATGTTTTGAGGAGGGCAATTATTCATTTATTCAACAAATACGTACTAAGCATCTTCTAACTACCTAGCACCATTCTAGATAAAGAGAATACAGAACTGAATTAGACAGTGTTTCATCTCTTTGGGCCTGAGTTCCAAGCCAGGAGGTGACAATGGCTGCAATAGGACCTTGACAAATGACCATACTCTGGAACCCCAGTGTCCTCATTAGGAAAACAGGTATATTACCTAAGAGTATTTTCCTTCAAGGTAGCATTTTTGAGGTTAAGTTACATAATACACACAAAGTACCTAGTACATTTGCTATTATTAGTCACAAGTGAAATAGTAACCCTCTGTGGACGTAATGTATGCCCTTAAGGAACACTGTAATCACAGAGACAAAGCTTCCAATAGTTACAAGGCCTTTGATACAAGGCAGAATAGGAGACAACTTTTAAGAAAGTTAAATTTGGGTGAATTTGGGGGAGGGCAACTTGGGAGAAAGCTCAGTCATAAGAACTTGCTGTATAAGCATAAGAAGCTGAATTTGATTTCCTAGATCCCTGGTCAAAAAGAACTAGTGAGATATGTCTGTAATCCCAGCTGTGGTGATGGGGGAAAGGCAGGTACCTGGAGCTGTATGTCAGCCAGACTATCCTGATTAACCAGTCCAATACCAATGAGAGACAAGAAAAGTGGACGGCTGCTGAAGGATGACCTCTGAGGTTGTGCATACCCCTGTGCACACACACATGAACATACACACAGAGGCATGCACACACAACACACACAGTGCTACTAAGATGGTCAGATACTCTCTATGGGAGAGTTAAGTTAACAAGGTTCCAAGATATAGGATATATATATATATATATGCAGTTATATGAAGAAGTAAACCAGAAGATTCCAGCACATCAGGAGTAAATACTCAGAGAGGGCATGTCAAGAATTCTTACCATGATAACAATAAAACTAATAAAGATGACTTCCTGGCATAGACAGATTGAAACAGTGAACGGAAGAGAACACAGATGAGACTCCAGCAGAGGGTCATATGTCTTCAATATGTTATGAACATCATTTGAAAAAAATCATTTCTTACTTTCAAGAAGCCTTCATTGTATCACAGGACAGAGGACTGTGAATTAATCGTTTGATTGAGGAATGCTTGAGTGAGGATGAAGGACTCACACATTTCTAGGTCAAAAGGCACAAACATTTTAAAAAAAGAAACTTGGCATAAATAGTGAATATTAATGGTTTCTGTTTTACATAAAACACTGTCTCTCACTGTTAGTGCATGAGAAAATAACTTAAAGACACATGCTCTTGTGTTGTCAGATTATCCTAAGAAAGAAACTCAATAAAAACAAAAGGAAAGCCCGGTGGTGGTGGTGCATGCCTTTAATCCCGGCACTTGGGAGGCAGAGGCAGGCAGATTTCTGTGAGTTCAAGACCAGCTTGGTCTACAAGAGCTAGTTCCAGAACAGGCTCCAAAGATACACAGAATCCCTGTCCCTTTCTTGAAAAAAAAAAAGGAAAACTATCTTATTTTTACTTTTAAAGCAACAAGGTCCAGTCTGATAGGAGCAGAAATAGAGAAAAAGGAAGTTAAGATTAGATAGATATTTAAAGGTCGTGAAGAATATGTTAAATAATTGATACTGTCATAGGAATGCAATGAGAAGTATAGTGTGTTTAATACTTGAAAATAGCCTCAGTCTTTACAATAAACAGAGTAAGATATTTATTTATCTACTTTCTACCTCTTCAACCTTCAAATATGCTCTTACATTTGCAAGTGTATTTGCAAACGTTTAGCTACTGCTAACCAGGGGCGAAAGAAAAGCCCATATTTATAACATGTGCCGATTACCGCACTGTAAAGTTGTCTACAGTGACTGATTCTGACCTTCAGTTATGCTCAGGTGATGAGAGTTATACAATTGCCTGAGTCACAGCTGAGATGAACCCAACACAGCATACTGCTCCAGTCCAGTCACTTGTAAATATTTTAACTTCCTACTTTTTGTGATATATTCATAAGACTCTCCACCCTTCAGAGGACAGTATAGGAGCCACTGTGCATAACCATCAATAGATATCACAGTTTTATTCCTATTATGATATGCATATATCAAAGCTGGGGCAATGGCTCAGTTAAAAAGGGTTTTGCCCTGCAAGCATGAGTACCTGAATTTGATTCCAGATCCCATGTGAAAAACAAAATCAAAACCAACCAACCAGGCATAGTGGCACAGTATGGTACCTGCAGTACCTGCGCAGTGGTAGGTACACAATTCCAGCACTGAATAGACAGAGATAGGATGATTCCTGGGACATACTGACAGGACACCGTAGCCATTTTCAAAAATCAAGGAGTATGGCTCCCAAGGAACAGGAGCTGTGATCATCTTTACCAACAGTATCTCTGGTTTGCTCCTGAGGAGGGGGCCATGTTGAAATAGTGTGCCTTCCGTCCAAAGCTATATCACTAGTATTAAAAATTAACTGTAACTTCTTCACATCTGACTCTGGGTCTGAGCTAAAACTTCCATAAGTACTTGGTAAATAATTCACTCCAAAGTCTATTCTATCGTATATTTAAATTACATCCAACTTGAAAGTAGCAAAACTGTGGCATTTCCCACCCCAGACAAAAGAAGTCCAACTGTATGGCTACTGCATTTGTGTGCGAGGTGTCACCTGTCAGTCTAAATCTGAAGTAATTTCCTTTTAAATTTCCATAGTGTATACTGGCTTCTTTCTGAATGCCATGGTATCGCCGAGTAAAGTGCGATATTACTTACACTTGCTCTTGCTTGTAAGACATAACTGGTAAAATCCTGATTCCTGGCCACAACTTATTTGAAACATGTTAGGGGCCAGAGTTGTAGTGAGCGGGGAGCAGGCCTGCTTTTCATCCGGCCCAGCTCCTGCATGGCTAGCTTATACCCCGAAAT
>LOEQ01006729.1:14547-39793 GCA_001685075.1 Bramus lutescens | reverse complement strand
AGGCCAAGGCAGTTTCTTTATTAATGAATGAAAGTAACACATAGACAGATGACCCTCCTACATCACAGAGTGGCATGTGGAAAACTAGAATAAGCCTAAACATGGCAGTTTTAAGGATCTCACTTTAATTCTACCCTTTTATTGTTCATTCTTTCTATAAGTGACTTAAATTCATTAATATGCAAATTAAAACTATTTTAGTGTCTTTCTTTCTTTTTTCATCCCTTCTGTTTCAAAGTCTTGGCACACCCTGGCCAGAAAATGGCTCATATTTTCTCTTTCCACCTAGAAACTCAGGTCAAGTGTCACTTCCTCATAAAGCCTTCCTGGACTGTTGAAACCTCCTAGAAACACACACCGCAGATGGAAGCTGCAGAAGTATGTGTTTATTTGATAAATATCCTTCTTAAAACCAAGGAATGAATATGGTTTTGGTTACTTCAGAGTCTTGGTGCTCAAACCATTGGCTGACACACACACACACACACACACACACCCCAGGTGAAAAGTAGCTGAATAAGTGAATGGTTGCCTGAATGAATGATATAAATACATGAATCAATACGTCAACCACCTCACAGGCCCATGTATTTGCCTATGAACCACTGTCCCTTTCTCTCTTTAACTCACCATTGGCTTCTAACTCTTCTGAAACTTAGCAAGTCATTTTATCTCTGTGTAGCTTGGGACTCTAAGTAGAGATAATGAGAATGAGCTTCAGTACTTCTCTCCTGGGGGTTCCACTTAAAGTACCAGTTCGTTCTTGGCAGCTTTGGCCTTTACTCCTGGCTTTTTATCAGACAGACTCATCACCTGTTCAAGAGGCTTCAGGGCTAGGTTATTTTTTTAACATCGATGACAAAATACAAAATAACTTAGAGTAGGATATAACTGTTTGACTCTCTTAGTAGTTTGGTCCACACGTGAAAGAGATCGAAAAGCAGCTTATACCAGAGCAGGCAGGAAGCAGAGCAGTACAGAGACAGGTAGGTCCATAGGAAGATGCAGTCTCCAAGGACGCTACTGGGGATTCTTCAGATCTAAAGCCCCGGGAATCTGCTCCCTCCAAAGAGGCTCCACTTCTTTTCAGGTTCTGTTCAAAACTGTAATTCATCAATGGATCAAATATTGATAAGATCAAAATTCCAGAGTTAGTCATCTCTGGAAATGACCTCATAAACACATACAAGTATGCTTTACTAATTAGCTAGCTACTTCTCTCTCCAATCAAGTTCAAGATTGAGATTACCCTTCATATCAGGTAATGTAAAGAGTACCTACCACACCTGAAGCCAGGAGTCCATGTTCTCCCTTCTTCACCAGCATGGACCAGATTGACCGCATTGGCATGTGTTAACCTCTGCTTATCTAACCATAGAAAAAGTTAACCAGACTAACCCTCACCATTCAAGCTTGTTCTGGAGGCAATTTGAAAACTCTAGAATTATCGTGACTAGTCAGTTATTTATTCCCATTTCTCAACTCTTCCAGCCAAGTGGAGGTGGCAGGATGGTGTTCAGCTTCAAGGCTGAGGTCTGAGCTCTCTGCTTCAGATTCAGTCCTGTGTCCTAAAATGAAGACCCAAACAATTAAAGTCTAAAGTTTCCTATAAGAGGATCTGTGTGTGTGTGTGTGTGTGTCTGCACATGCACACGTGTACATATGTGAAGACTAGAGTTTGTTGCTTATGTGTTGTTCATTCTCACTTGTTTTTTGAGACATAGTGATTCACTTGGGCTAGTTGGTACACATTACTACCTTGGACTTTTACATTGGTGCTGGGTATCATGTCCTCACCTTTGTGTGGCAAGCACTTTGTTGAGCTAATCCCTAGCCCTGAAATGGTCCATTTTAAAAATAACCAGCAAAGTCCTCTTGAGCCCTTTCTGTGCATTGTTAATGAGACATTTTCCATATGCTCTTCATCCTATGTAATTTATCGATATCCCTGTGATATTGGGGCTTTTTATCTAATATCCATTAGTCATAAGCGATGTCTATAGAGGAGTGAAAGAACAATGGAAAGGCCAGGATGTGGCCAAGCCATAGAAGGCATGGTGAAGCAGGCGGGGCTCATCTTAGGATGCTCAGAGTCTCTCTTCTGCTTGTTTTCCTTTCCAGCCATGAAAGCCACAGAAATGCCATGTTTTACCTTCCTCAGGCATGCGCTAAAGAAGGACTGAATAGTGTCATTGTCATCAATTTAGGAATGATTAGGAAAGCCAAGTGACACCTAGAAACTTTGATGCTACAGGTCCTGGCCTATGTGGCTAAATAGCTCTGTTTTGCTTTTCTCGTGTTGGGGACAGAAGCAAGGGGTGTATTCGAGCTAAGCAAGCACTCCACCACTTAGTACCCTGTCAGCCCTTGGCCTCAGTTTGGTGAGTTGTACACTGGCCTCTGTGCATGCAGAGACTAGAAGGACCTATGTCCTGCCCACTGATGGGCCTGGGAGGTCATCACACCATGACTTGTAGTTGATATTGAAGAATGAGGTGCCTGGGGCATGGAGCCACTGGTATAAATGCCATGCCTGTCTCCTCTACTCCTCTTCAGTCTGTAGTTTGTAATTTTACAAACCACAGATGGGTTGGGACAAGGAAAAGACAAAAAGCAACAAAATTCCATGTATTTCCTCCCATCTTATGGACAAGAAGTCCAAAAGCAAGATAGTGGTGGAGTTGATTCCTTCCACAGCCCTTGCCTTGGTTTGTGTTGACTGTAGAGATGCTCAGATATGTTCATGGTCTACTGTATATATGCTGGTTTCATCTTATAACACCAGGCATATGGGACTAGAGCCTGCCCCAGGATATCACTTTAAATTAACTACCCGCCCCCTAATATAGACACACTCCAAGGTGCTTCCTAAGGAAGTTAGAATTTTGATATCATGAGATCTTTTTATTTTATAATTTTTAATTAAAAATAAATTTAGTTTGTATATACTGTATTTCAACCTCCCCCATTACCCCTTCCTATCCCCCACTCCTTCTGAACCCCTTCTCCTTCCCCCAAAGTGTCCATCTTTCTTTCATGTCTTTTCTAAAAGTATACACTTCAGTTCCTGATACTTAGAAAGCACATAAAACACCATAATGTTCTAATCATAGGAGCTTTCCCTCAGGCTAAATAGGGGTGTCTTGGAAGCTTGCGACTTTCTTGGGGATTGGAAACTCATTTCCTATAGGCTGAAAAAGAACCCGAGTCCTGAAGAAGCAAACTTTTCTCCAGGACTTTTGGCAGCTGCCTGGACACTACACACACTATGCATCAGTGTGTCCCATGTCAAGGACGAAGTGACATGATTTGCCGAGTGACGATGAGAGCAGAAAGTGGGGGAGGAGGGGTTCTTGCAACCACAGGATGTTAAGAGCATGTAGAAAACTATTTTCATAAGGCACACTCACTGTTTGATATTCTGCTCTGATTTTTTGTGGGATTTTTTTAAGGGAAAATAAACCCTTGGTAAATTACAATGCCGCAACCTAATACCACGTTCAAGCTCATAAATGTTTTTCTTCAGAGTTCATTTGGAAGCATTTCAGACAGATTGTTAGCATTATTGCTTTCTGGGATAAAATCATGCATTTTTTTTCTCAAACATTTCTTCCTCAACTCATAACCTTCCCCTCAGTAATACTTCGCATGTTGTGATAAAATAGCAAGAAAAGCAGCCTCTGTCTATTTTTAGATGAACACATTTGCCAAACTTAAGGAGACTCTAATGTTGGCTTCCCACAAACATGATCTGTTTTTCTGCTTCCCAAACATCAGTTTCTCTGTTTCTAGACTTACACACTCCCATCTTTAACCCTAGCATTCTGTAACAGGTGTCCAGTGCTGGAATCTCTCTTAGTATTCTCACTTTGTAAAGGAACAGATCATGATGGGTCCCCAGAAATTTAAGTAAAGTTCCCAGATTTTACCCAACTGCCTTTGGTGGTATTTGTGTTCTTTAGGAAGAGGCCTGGCAGAAATGGACCCCGGGAAAGTGGTGAGCAGGGTCTGGAAGAGACTCTATGATATACAGGCAACAACAGTCCCCAAATATGGATAAGAGTCAGTAGGTTGAGTCACAGAAGTTGGCCAATGTCCATGTACAGATTGGAAAGCTAAGAAAACACACACACACACAAATATTCACACACTCTTTCTCCCTCTCTCATTCACACACACACACACACACACACACACACACACACCTCTGCATGAGAAAGGCTGCAAAACAAAGTAGGAAAGGCTTGGATTAGACATGAGAACACAGAATAACATTCATCTAAGCCCAACAAATTCTACTATGCTCTTAGCCTTCTCATTTTAGGAGCCCCAAAGGCTCCACCAGAGATGTGACAGTGAGTGGAGACTTGTCCTAGGTCATGCAGTAGTCAGTAGTAAAGTGAAGCAGGATTTGGAACTTTTAATTCTTCACCTTTCATCCAGCAAACTTCCCCTTGACAACACTGCATTTGAAACAGGGCTTCAGTGGACTGGAAAGATTGCTCAGTGGTTAAGAACACTGACTGCTCTTCCAGAGGACCCGGGTTCAATTTCCAGCACACACATGGCAGCTCACAACTGTCAGTAACTTCAATCCCAGGAGATCTGACACTCATGGCAAAACAGAAATGCACATTAAAACAAAACAAAGCAAAGCAGGGCTTCAAAGATTTTAGAATGTAAATGAGAAATTCTATACACATATAAGCACCTATATACACCTATGTGTTGTGATTTCCCACACTTGAAAACAACTCTGGAGTCTCTTCGCCAGACCAGACTATGCAACTCTGGGCTGTGTGACATTATCTTGGCATGGTGGTACACACCCATAATCCCAGCACTTGAGAGTTAGAGGTGAGATCTGGAATTCAAGGTTACCTTGGCTGTGTGTCAAGTTCAAGGCTCGCTTGGGCTGTATGAGAACCTATCTCAAAAACAAAGGACAGCGATAACAAAAAGCTACCTTGAAAGAAAATAACATCAATTTGCCCTCTCATAAACCAGGCATATGAACTCATAGCCCTCCACTAACCCCCTCCAGTGCCAATCTTTCATCCTTCTAATTTAAAAAGCTAAAAATGGTATCTCATTGTTGCCTTCATTTGCAATACTTTTGTGACTAGTGAAGTTAAATATCTTCCCGTGTATTTATTGGCAATAAATGTTTTATATGAATTCTCCCCTTATAATTTTTTATGAATGTGTTCATGGTTTTGTCCATCTGTATGTGTTTGTTACGGATTAGGTATAAGCAATTACCACTAACATTTAGTTTTTATTAGGTGACACACACTCTGGTAAACACTAAAAATTGCTAACCTTTGATCGGGTGACAACTTGGTAGCAGTAGGTTCCCCGCTTATTCCGTTCTTTCAAACATGCTTGGGTGAATTTGCTAAAATTATAATTTGGGAATGCCTGCATGATTTCTTCACTTTCTCAATATTTAAGGTGTCCCTTCTTCAGCTGTGTTAACATTTTTCTGCAACTACTACCTTTCCATATATATTATATTTGGGGATTCATTTTTTTATTTATAGTATAGAAGATGTGTGTGCCCATTCAAGTTCGGTGTGGGACATCAAGAATCCTGTCACTGCTCTCTGTCTTATTGCTCTGGGACAGGGTGTCCCACTAAACCAAAAGCTTGTTATTTCAGCTAGTCTGGGAGCGTATTTTGCCCCCAAATGCTGGAGTTAATGGAAAAGACAGTCATGCCTGGCTTTGGATGTGGGTGCTGGGTTATGAAGCTGGTCCATGCTCTTATCCACTGGACTTCCTCTCTCCAGATTTCTTTGGATGTTCTTATTGACCCTTCATTGTCCCATGGTATACTAAATTAGTAAGTCCTGTGTGTGAGTTCCTGCACACAGAGTATACACACACACACACAAATTCACACACCTGGCAGCCAGAGATGCGTGTTTCTTCTGTCACTCTCCACCTTAGTTTTACAATAGAGTCTCTCACTGGTCCTAGAGTACAGATATACAGCTATCCTACCTGATCAACAACCCTCGGGACAACCTCCCCAGTGTCTGAACTTGGATTCTCTTGCTCACACAACGCAAACACTTTGCCCACTTAACAAACTCCAAGGCCCTAGTAAATCTTTTTGAGTTCTGAAATAAAAAAAGAACTTCCTGATGGCCTTTGTTGTAGTTGACTTCAGATTTGTGTGTTCCTCAGGATGAAGGGACAAGGAGAAGGTTCCAGAATGGAGGTTATGGGTGAGAAAGACTGCCCGATCTTACAGAGTATAGGTGTATGGATGACAGAGACTTCCCAAGGAAATGACCCTTGATAAAAGCTTAGTAGAACACTGTCACCTCTCTTTGTCCCTCCTGTGTGGTCCTTCTCCCCAGAACTCTCCTCTCCTCCTAACTGCATGCTCCCCACCTGCCCTAAACCCCCAGCACACACTCCAAAGTTTCCGCTCCAAGATTCCCTTCCTTGTGAGTGAAGACAGCCTTCAGTCCAAGCAGCCCCTCGGAAAGTGGAGTGCTTCCCTTCCTCCTTATTTAAAATGTATAGTTTTGGAGACTACAATGATAGGCACAGCATAGCTCTGATGACTTCACATTTTAGGGTTATTTTGGTTCTTGACAATTGATCCTGCATTTATGCTAAGCCCCCCCCCTTTGTTTCTTTAAGAGTCCTCTGTCCTTTCATCCAGAGGAAAATAAACCCAGCTCCTAAGGCCAGAGAAGCCGTGACAAAGCCTTGAAGCATTTGGAGAACATTTTCTGATTGAGTGGAAAGAACTGATTTCAGTTGCCAGCTATTTCTTCCAGAAAAAGGCAACAAAACGAAAACAGCTAATGTGCATATATGGAGAAGGGCGACATTTTTCCCCTGTTTGTTTTCAGATTTGCCTTTGAGACATTTACCAATGGGAGGAAGTCAGCATGAGGTCATAGTATAAGACCTGTTATCTAAAAGTAAGGGAATAAGGAGAAAGTTTTACGGTTACAGATCTACAGATCAGCAGCGAAATTACTTTCTCTCCAGATTATCATTTCAAATGATAGACAAAGGGGCTGGCGAGATGGTTCAGTGGGGAATGGTGCTCGCAATCAAGCTTGCTGATAAGAGTTAGGCTCCTGAGAATAACGTGGTGGAAAGGTAAAACGGACTCATACCTAATCAGGACAGTGTAGGAGTGCTTTAAAAGTATTCTTTCTGGATGTGCATACATATTTGTTCATGCAAATAAACATAGACAAATATGTATACACACAAACACATATTTCTGTGCACATAAAGGATATGTAGATAGGTAAGTGGACGCAAACACAAACATCCATCCTATATCTATGTAATACAAAGAGAGAAGCAGAAAGAAAAAGGGTGAACCTACATGGTGTTTGTCAAAATCAGTCCCATCCTTTATAAAGACAGATTAGTTAGAAATGAAACCAGCAAATCCTCCTCCTCCCTTAGAAAATTCTGCCCAACTGGAGATCCTGAGCATGAATGCTTCCGGTCTTTGCCAGCAGGCATGATACCAAGGTGGGGTCTCAAAAGACAAGCATGCTTTTGTGGTAGATAACTGTTTCCTTGGCCTCCAAATAACTGTGGCTATATACTTACGAAGAAAATTTGGGCCTATTTTGTCCATTGGTTTTCTTTTTCCAGAGTTGGAAAATTCACTTCCTGAGGCAGAGGACTTACAGTGCCTAAAGGAATGATCCTCTTCCTTGTCACTGCTAGGAGCTTGTCTCTGGGTTTCTTAGCTCTGATGACAATCTAACTGTGATGGAGCTTCCACGTCACTCTCTAGACTTTGGGGAATGTGTATACACTTCGTCCAGTATAGTCAAGGGCGCATGCGAAATCGCAGCAGAACTCCATTCTGGTTTCCACTAACCTGCCTGCGTAAGAGGTGCAGTTCTTCGTGTTGCTCATCCTTAGAAGACGACCATAGTTGTACTTACTCTCTTATTTAGCAGGAATCTGTGAACCATGATTGTGTGATGGCTCTATGCCTAAGGCCACAAAAGCAAAGATTTATTTTCTTTCTCATTCATTTTAACACGTACTATTGGAGGAAGTTGTTATGATAACTCACAGCTTCCTACCCTGTGAGGATTTGTCATCTCATGTTCTTTCACTTTTTTCCTCACATTAATTCTCCTCCTCTCTCTCGTGTGTGTGTGTTATAATGATATGTACATGTGTATGTGTGAGGTGCATGTAAGTGTATGGGTAGTCACACTCATACATGACCATGAGAAGGCCAGAGAAGGACACTGCGTGTATTTCCTCTACTGATGCCCATCTTATGGCCTTCTCATAGTTCATAGTTTCTGCTAAGCAGGCAGGTCACTGAGCTCTTGGGATCTACCTGTCTCTGTTCCCCAGTGCTGGGGTTACAGGTATGGTAGAGTAATGTCTGATGTTTTACGTGATGCTGAGGATTCAAGCTCAGGTCCTCATGCTTGTGGAGTAAGGAATCCTATCCATTGAAACCCTTCAAATAGAATTTCAAAATTCATCTTCTTTTAGTAGACAGTCCAATATTTGTAGATAAATATTTTACTGTACTTAGTGCCAAGAACAAAGCCCATGATCCCTCTTGAATGAGTTTGTGTAACAGAGCTGTCCATCTGCTGCCATGGCAACAGATGCAGATGCAAGTGAGGCTGCCCAGGTTGCACTCATCTCAGGTGAGGTGGAGCCTGTGAGTACCACAAAAAAGAGTTCATGTTCTGGTAACAATAAAAACATGCATTAATATCCTCAAGAAGGCACTTGAAACCAATAATACATGTGGAAATAGTCGGAGAAGCTGAAATTCTAATATAAGTCGTTGAGAGATTTGTAAATGTGGAAGACTTAGGAACCTAGATATCCTGCATCAGTGATTTAAGTCAGAAGCTGGCTAGGCTGCAGCCCCCTTTCCAGTGGTTTCTTTAATTCCAGAGGCACAGTTCTTGTCAGATGGCTTGCGTTTGACTTTCTCAAACAATAACATGTTCAGTGTCTCAGAGTCAGATCCTGAGTCTCTTATTCCAGAGGCTGTGTTTAAAAAACAGAAAGGGTTTTCCTGAGGTTTTGGCCTTGGGGATGTTTGAGTCCACTTCTTAAGAGAAAATATTTAATGAGAATTGATGTCTCTCAGACTGACTTTTCCCCAAGTAGACATTAAGCCAACAATTAGAAAACAAAGTGTGTATTGAAGGAATTGACCTGCAACATATTGGTAAGGAAAAGATGAAGAAAGACTCAGAAAGGATGGATGCAATAAGTAGAATCACAAATTTGGACGCCTCTGTAGGCAATTATGGCTTTCTCTGCCTGGGGATATCCAGGACACAGGGAGGGAGACCCCACCAAGATTTCCCACTTGAACGGGGAAGCTGTATGTCTATTGCCCAGTTTGAGGTCCCAGCCCTCAGTGGTCAATGTTGTTCCCAGGGGTAAACCTGAGAGAAAGAACCAGACTGAAAGATGACTGACAAGACAGCATGGCACTGAGTCATTTTACCGTTAAATTCCTTTGCATCGATTTAATTCCTCTATCACCTCCGCACATCGCCCTACTTACCGTTCTCCTTTACCAGAGTTAACTGATCACAGTTTGAACTGTGTGTATTTCACTCTAGAGTCCTTGTTCCTCCCATGCCCATTCTCTGTACATGCTGTAGATGTAGCCAGTGCCATTTCTAATTTTGTGTCTTTCCACCAGGAATGGCCACTGTAAATTAGATAGAGACAGATAGGCTGCTTTGCCTGGGGGGCGAAGCACTGAGCTAGTTTGTCCAATCAGAGACCAGGAGTTCACTCCTGCTGTCACTCAGGTCTAGCTCTGGTCATGCGGATGTCAAGTTTATAATGGAGTAATCTTAATATTCAATATATTTCTCTGTGAGTTGTACTACTGGAAAACTTTCAAATGTCCTCTTAGAAGTTAAAGAAGTCATTGGAAAGAATTTTTATTAAAATACTGGGTTTGTTTGTGTGCTATTTGCTGTTACTATTGTTGCTTAAGATCATCAAGATAATATTTCAGTTATTTCATATGGTATGGACTACTACAAAAGAATACTTATCAACCACACTCTCTGGAAAGAGGAGATGGTGGTCTCAGAATGACACTCAGAGTGTGCTACTTTGCAGCAATGGTCCTTGCTTCCTAGGGTTGTCCTTGGAAAGGGAGAAATCAGACAGCGTGTACAACGAGTCAGGCTTCTAGACAGCACTCAGCGTGTACTTTCCCCTTTGCCTTCTCTTCGGTCCTATGCCTTGACACATGGGGAAACGACACCATGTTGAGTTCGCAAGCGCATCTAAGACAGAAGGTATTCGAAAGCCACTCATCCATGTGCCAGTTTGTCGTCACCCTGAAGCCCCACACTCTTCCAAACTGTCTTAACTGAGTGGGAATTCTTCCTCTGTTTTCATGGTTCTCACTGTAGCTGGCACCCAGGACAGGCCATGGTGCTGCTTCAGATTTCGAGCTTAGCGCAGATAAGGCTAAGCCGCCTTTGCTAGAAAGCCTTGGAACAGAAGTCTTTAGGTTTCTGCTTATTTTCTTTTCCGGTTGTGAAATCTTTGCTTGTGCATACTGAGAGATCTTTGAGATGGTACCCAAGCACAAACACAAAATGCATTTACATTTTTTACATACCTTATACACACGGTCTGGTGGTAATTTTGTAAAATTTCTTTAATAATTTTGTGCATAAAACACGGTTTCCTGGTGTGGAATTTTCCACTTGTTGCATAATGATGATGCCCAAAAAGTTTCAGGTTGGGAGGACATTTCTGATCTGGGGTTTTTCAGATTCGGAATGCCCAATCACTTCTAAAAAATTATGCATGTAATTTGATTTTGCTTTTTCTTTTAAGATTTACTTGTAGGAGCATTTGGAAAAGGAAAAGTAGCTGTATACAGGTATGTGGTTGCTGGTATGCAAATATTCTTTTGCTTTAAATGCATTTTCTTATTTTGGTAGTTTTGCCTTAAAGACTCCAAAGACCCATTCCCCTGTTTATCCTGAAGAATGTTTCTATGTCTTTAAAAAAAATTCTGGGTGTATTTTTCCCTGTTTTCCACCTTTCTCTCATTTCTACATAGTTTTATTCTCGGGCTTTATAAGCAAACTTCTAGCTCTTACTAATGTAACTGACATGAAATCAGCTATTAAACTCTTGGAATCAGAAAACTGCCCATGTTTTAGATGGAGCTGAACTTGGACTGTCTGTACTTTGGAGATCATCAGTGTCCATACATGCAGGACAGAATTGTCGCAGGGGGAATGTGGCTATTTACCCTCACATCCAAGTGTGGACAGGAAGTTGGGACTAGAACATGCCAGGAGTCATCCCTTCCGGAAGCAAGCCCTCTGCACCATTAGTGCAACAGACTTGGGTTCAGAACCTGACCCTTCCAGACACTAACTGTTCTGTAATTCCAGGGAAAACCATAGTAGTGGTTCTTAGTCTTCCTAATGCTGTGGTCCTTTGATACCATTCTTCATGGTGACCCCAACCATAAAATTATTTTCGTTGCTACTTCATAACTAATTTTGCTAGTGTTATGAATCATTTGGTGACAGAGGTTTACCCAGGGGGTCATGACCCACAGGTTGAGAATCACCATCCTATCCCCTTCTAAGATTCTGGTTCTCATCTATAAAGTGGACTGACTATCCATACTTACCTTGTCAGCTTACTTCTGTTTAAAGGACTCGGTGAGAATCTGAATGCAAATTATGCTGAGTAGTAGCTGGTTAGGTGGTTGAGCTTTCTTAGAATGTTTAATATGAATCCAAGGAACTAGATCAGGAATTCCAGACCAAGTCATAGGTGAGTACATGCATACAGACCTGCGTGTGCAAGTGTCCCAGGCATGTGATGCTAAGGTGGCTGTATCTCCCAGACAGACCCTAAGGTTAGCTTTCTCCACACCAACTTTTCTTCCTCAACCCCAATATAAATGTGTCGTGGGCTGTTTTGTGCTAGCTCTTCTCACTTAGGATACAGAGCATCAGCAAGCTGAAACTCCCCACAAATCTGAAGTATGAGGCTTGGGTTTCTTATGGCTGTAAATTTACACTGCCAAGAACCCTGCTTTGTTGCCACACTCCAAATCCACCACAGCTCTGTGCCAAGCTCATATTTTCCATGAGCTACTCCCAGCCTATTGTTGGCACAAGGACATAAATGCACACCGGTCCTTGGAGACAATCTTGTCAGAGGAGCTCTGCCCAAGGACACCTCAATGTCCTCACCAGAATCTTCTTCTCCATCCTTGGGGAGGTTATCACCCCCCACTTCCTCCACTCACCCCCCTTTCTTCTCAATGATGATTGCCACAGCAAATCTCTTGCATTCCTAATACCATTTTATTATCAAATCCTCACCCCCAGAACTGGAGATAATACCATTTTGAAGATAATACCATACAGGTAACATCCAGAGGCTTGTAAAATACCCCAGTGGCTCCATGCTGTTGTGAAAGGGTTTGAAGTCTGTGCACAGCATTTGCCCACAGACCTGACCCTCTCTTCTGTCTGTCAGAAGACTCCTACTCAACATAGCATCGGAGTACACCTGACTCTGGAAACTTTGGCTCCCAGTGTGTGTTTCTTATAAAGAAACTTCAAAAGCAACCCCACTTTCCTACTTCATGATTTACTCTCTTACCTTGTTGTCTTCTCTACCATGGCTCTAATGGCAATCACATCTATTCCCCACCTCAGATATGACTGTGACTATTAGAATCACCTGAGAATGTGTTTAAAATTCCAACACAGACCCTTAGCTCGAGGTTCTCATTCCATTGACCCATGATGATGCCTGGGAATAGTGTTTGTTTGAAAGTTCCCTGAGTAATTACATTGTGCAGACAGGATTGAGAACCACTTGTCAGAGTGAAGTACAGGATTATTCTTAAACTGCAAAGCTTAGTTATAAAATTACCAATCAAGTTGAAAAATTATCAGTGAGCCAACAAAATTCAAAAGGCTCAACTACGTGTTATGAGTAGATGTGTCTGGGGTTGAAGAAGTGACCTAGTGATTAAGAGAGCTTGCTGTCCCTGTGGAAGACTAGGTAGGGTTTGGTTACCATATCCCACGTGGGGTGGCTCACAACTACCCATGGCTCCAGGACATCTGATGCCCTCTCTGGATTCCACAGTCACCAGCATGTGTACATAGATATAAATAAAATTAAATAAATCTTTAAATAAAATATATATCTCCTCAAATATGGACATAGGACCCCATGAAAATCATGAAGCTGTATTATAATCACACTATTTTATCACAATATAGAGAGTACACTCCATAAAGAAATCAGGTCAATGGATGTAATGTGCTTGTAATGGCCCTCCAGCATCCTTTGTTGGAGCTCTCTGGTTTAGAGGGGATAATTTGAACATGGTGCCCACTGTTCACATGCCAAGAACAGAATTCATTGTGCAAGGCTGGATATGTTGACAATGACCTCTAGGAGAGTGCCTCTCATCAGGAAAAGATCCCCTCCATGATTCATGAGTTTCTCATGTCCCGGCTTTCTCCCAACAGAGCAAGGCCAGTTGTCACAGTGGATGCCCGGCTCCTGCTACACCCGATGATTATCAACCTTGAAAATAAAACCTGCCAGCTTCCAGAATTCTCAACACCTGTAGCCTGGTAAGTTAGCCCAGTGCTACGCACATTCTAACATGGGCGCAAATCACTTGGATCTTATTTATTTTTAAAAATGTGGATTTGTATGAGGAAAGTCTGGGGTCCTGTACTCTGTATATCTGGAAAAATCTTCCAGAGGATGTTGAGATCTCTGGACTGCGTAGACTGAGCAGAAAGAGCCGGTCTTTGCAGAGGAGCGCTGATGTGATGCTGAGCTCTGACTGTGGGCTCAGACAGAAGCCAGTGTTCTAACCTACGGGTCTGAGATTTAAAAAAAAGACCAAAACATTTGGGAACTTCCCAGTTAAACAAACTTCTCGGCACACTAAATGTTAACCAAACCAAAAACACACCAAAAGATTCTTTTGCATAGATTTTGCATAGATTGTGGATACAGCTTTTGAAATCTATCATGTCTCTCTTTTTTAAATAAATAAACTAGTCTGGATTACTTAGTTTCATGTACTAAAAATAGCAGTTTTGTACCTTGGCATGGACAACTAGACAGAAGGTCAATGTTATAAAAAAAGGAGATTTTCGTACACTGACCTGTTCTTGTGACCATGATCTTACAAGAAAAAAAGGGACTGTAGGAAACATGCCTTATCCAGCTTTTAACTTGTGCCTGTCATATAAAATGACCATATGGAACTGGGTTGTAACACATCCCCCCCAAAACACCAGTTTGTCTGTTAGTGTGGGGGTCCCAGACATCTGAAGATGTTGTGCTGTACCACAGTACCAGGACACTTCCTCTGGAAAATCAACAAAGGTCTTTGAGAGTCACCCTCATTTTCCAGGGAGACTGTTCGTTCTTGAAAATATCAGAATAAAGACCAACCCGTCTTGACCCTGAGAAGCTGCTTCCAGCACATCCTAGCATGTCGCTGATGGCCTTTTGACAGGAGTTCCTGTGGGAGTCCAAGCTATGGGGGATGGGTAGAGAGTTTTAGGTTCCTGAAGAATTCTTTGGAAAACATCCTGTTGTGAGGCATTCCCTGTGTGGGAAGGCCTGTCCTCTCCTTTAACTGCCTTTGAAAGTGGTTGGGAAATGCCCTGAGCAAACTTTAAAATGTTTTAAACCATAAAATAGTATAATGAAAACCTGATCTTCGAGAATACGTGAAAGAGCCAGCATTTCCCCGCTGCCTGGAGTGATTAAACGAACGCTAAAGAACTGTGAACGCTAGTTGGCTGTGAGCGTTAAGACTCTAATATTCTCCAAGGAGCCCTCTGCTCACACCTTCAAAACCATGGCTTTCCACACTGCATTCTCTTAAGCAAAATGGCAACATTCTAGTATAGAATGTGTTTATTCTGAAATAAATGATTTTTTTCTAAAGAGTTTTAGTTTTATGAATTTAAGAAAGAGGCTGAGGTCTTTTTTCAAAACAATATAGGACTAATTCCTTTTAGTCAGGAAAAGAAAACATTTTTTTTTAATCTTTGAAAATTTTCATACATGTATAGAATGTATCTTGATCGTGTCCACCCCTCGTTCCATTCCCAATGCCCCCAGAACCCTTATCACACCTCCTTCACAATCTAATGGACTTCTTTTAAAGTTATTTATTTAACCCACTGAGTCCAATTAGTGCTGCTGATAAATGCGTGGGCATGAATGGTGTCGTCCGCTAGGGCCCTGGAAATCCTCCAAGGCTGGCACTGCTGAGGAAAAGTTACTGTCATCCAGGCTGCCACCAACTGTGAATAGCCCCTCTGCTAACCCCTCTCCTTTTGGCAGTCATTTCCTTGTTGATTGGAGTCATGTCACTAAGATAAAATGTAATTTGTTCTATGGACAAATTGTACAACTGTTGCTTAATTCTATTGTATCCTTTTCTGAAGATACTAATTTTTTTTTTTCTGAGACAGGGTTTCTCTGTGTATCTCTGGCTGTGCTGGAACTTACTCTGTAGACCAGGCTGTCCTTGAACTCACAGAGATTCGCCCGGCCTCTGCTTCCCTGAGTTCTGGGATTAAAGGTGTGCACTACCATCACCTGGCTGATACCTAATTTTCAAGTGTAAAAGTTTTTGTGTGTTTCAGAATATTGAAAGACAAAGTTGGGGGTTGAGGGCGTTTCTCATTGGTAGAGTGCCCTGGGTTCTGTTCTCTGAACCCCAACCAACCAGACAGAAGAGAGGAAGTAAACAGCTGACTCACTTAGAATGGTTCATGCAGTTCATCCAGAGTGCTTGAAAAGCATCTTTGCTGTAGCACTGACCTGATTTGGCATGAACTTGCATTGCAGATAAACCCTTCTGCAAATTCAAGTCACAAATCATTCCTCACTTCCTTCCATGTGGATTTTTGTATTTTTCAGTTAGCTGTCTGGTTTTATAAAATAGCTGCTGTTGGCATTGCTCAGTTAGAAAAAAAGAACTGAAATTCAACATAATAAATATTAAGATAATTGGTTAATAGTGAGAAAAACTGATTTTTTTCTATTTTATAAACATAAAACAAACTGTCTACTTCGCCAATCTGATTAAACGAGGTTTTTCAGATATGAATGACATCATGTAAAATCATATACTTTTCATCCTTAAAGTAGAGTTGAATCAGCAATAGTTTGGCCAATGAGATGGCTCAACTGGTAAAGGCCCTTGCCACACAAGCCTTGGGACAAGAGTTCAATCCCCCAAACCTGAGCAAAGGTGGAAGGAAAACTGATTCTACAAAATTGTCCTCTGATCTCCACATAAGCTCCATGGCATGTGTCCTCCCCAACAAACACACATCAAGTACTTCTGTGGACAATAATACATAGATAAATTAGAAATAGTGACTGTTCACTTTGTACTTTCATTGTTATTTTGTACATGCGTGAAATGTTTATGTGATATATATGTGTGTGTATGCATGATCACAGTTGTGTGGAGGTTACAGGTTGATATCAAGTATCTTCCTTAATCAGTCTCCATCTTAGTTTTGAGACAGGGTCTGTCACTGAACCTCGCTCTCATCAATTAGGCTACCCTGGCTGGCCATAAACCCTAGAGCAGTGGTCCTCACCCTTCCTAACGCTGAGACCCTTTAATACAGTTCCTCATGTTGTGATGATCCCAACCATAAAATTATAAAATTATTTTCATTGCTACATCACAACTACAATTTTGTTACTGCCGTGAATCATAATGTAAATATCTAATATGCAGGATATCTGGTATGAGACCCGTGTGAAAGGGTCTTTCAATCCCCAAGGGGGTCTTGACCCACAAGTTGAGAACCAATGCCCTGGAATCACCTGTCTCTGTACTCTTCCTACCCTCAAACCCAGCCCTGATGACTGCCCTTGGGTCTGGGTGGGGGAGGGTCATTTGGATGCTGGAGATCCAAATCAAGGTCCCAGCGATCATGCAGCAAGCACTGGACCATGAGCATCTCCTCTATCTGGCTTTGTACTTTGAAATCATATTTCAAATTTATCTCATTCCTCATCATACACAACTACAAACAAAGTTATACTGTGAAGTCGTTGTCCACCGGTTCATAGGTAGCAAGTATTGCGAGGATCATGCTGTGTCTATCCTGCCTTCTGTGTATAACAGCCTGTCTGCCGAGAGTTTCATTTAGATATTCACAATGAAAGCACTCAGTTGATTTCATGTAGTTTTTGTTTGGCTTTGTTTTATTTTTTTTCAGTCAAAAATTTTGAGACTAATGGGCTTTGCTGAATTTGAACATAAATCATAGCTTAAAATTATATTTCAAATTAAATCATATTTCACAGTTTTGCCTCACACAATTCATAATTATGTATTGGTCTGAGAGTAGACCTGGTTCCTCAATATATATCTATAGATATAGATAGCAAATATTTTTCTGTGCTTAGAATGGATATTGTCATCCACTACTGTAGAATTTTGAAATTTTCTTTTTAGATTAAAATAGAACTATAGAAAAACTACCACATTGAAAAGCTATTTTAACTCGACCCATCTTTAGCCTGGTGGGTTCAAGTTGAAATGCTACCATCAATAATTCAGCAGGCTGTAGCAGTTATATTAAATTTGAATGAAAAAGTTAGTCATCCAATTGTTAATGATATTGAAGTAACAGAAAGAGAGAACTAATAAAAAAACATAAATGTACTCTGACATAATTTATAAACTAAGATAAAGCCTTCAGCTGACATCATTTATCAAATTCCTTCTTACCAAACACTCAACGTCCATTTTCACAGCCGAAACTTTGTGAAAGTTCTATTGTTTCATATTGGATAAAGCAATTACTGTATGTAAATTCATTTTAATTTTGTATATTGATAATTTCACCATAAATGTGGATTTATTTTGCCGAAGCTTTGTCTATGCTGTGGAATGGTGAATAAAACATAGGTTAGTGGACAATGGCGACGCAATACCAAGAGCCTATGGAAGAGCTGGGCATGGAGAAAAAAATCAATGCCAGAAAATTTAAAGATGTAATTTCCTACCCACCTTCCATGAATAATTCTAACTGAAGGAGAAGTGGGCTGCAGTTTGTGATTTCTCTGGGGAAGTGGTATAAACACTTGGAATAGCACAGAAATCTCAGGAAGCTTTTGGCTAAATGGTGTGTGGCAAATTACTTACCCTGAAGGGAGACATTGACTGAGGTCATGGAGATAGATGAATCCCAGATGTGACACATTTTTGTTACGTTTGACACAGGAAGCTGACATCTAATTAAAGCATGATTGGAGGTGGAGAGTATTTACTTCCTTTGAATTCCATAGAAATACTCCAATCATAGTAGAATTTTATCAGTAAAATCTTTAAGACTGCCACTAAATCGTCTATTCTCTCGTGTCTGTACTTTCTTAGCAATGCGCACAGGCCCTGGCTTCAGTGCTGGCTGTTAGACTATTTCAGGAAGGAGGTGAGAATATTTGATAAAGTCAGACAAACAAGTAGAGATTTCTCATTCAGTCTGTGGCCACAGACCAGGGCGTGTTAAGGTCATGGGACAATCACCCATGAGTTCTTGGATGGCAGTTAGTGCACACTGAAGGCAAAATGAGTGTCTTCAACTCAGCTGGCACTGCCTTTATGCCCATGTCACTGTGCACACTAGGCTTGAGTAAGCTGCTTTAGCTCTCTCTCTCTCTCCCACCTCTTCTCTCCCTCCACCTCCCAAGTTCCAGGCTCCTCTCAGCAGTGTGACTGACTGGCATTAAAACCAGCATACTCTTCCATGCTTAGGATTAAATTCACAGGTCGTACGATGACTCCAAAGCCCTATTCACCACCCATCAACCAAACCAGCCAACCTCATCTTCCCGGGAGCTCTAACCACGCTGAAACTCTTCAAGTCCCTCAAGTGGAGCCATGTTTTTGCTGTTCTCCATGCTTTTCTACATAGCCTTTCCCCACTGTGTTCCCCAGCTTCCCCATGTCCCAAGGAAAATCTTCATCTGTATTCATTGCATAAAGAAACTGGGGTATTAATCAATTGATTAAATCTCCATCACTATTTTCAAGAAAAGCTACCTGTGCCAATTGTATTAGCATTGTGTCAAGCTATGGGAGTAAGTGTGTGTGTGTGTGTGTGTGTGTGTGTGTGCACATGCACACAGGTATGTGTATATAATTAAATATATAGAAGGAAATGTTGTATTCGTTCTATCTGGATGGAGGGGAAGGAAGATACCTATCTCAGAATCAGAACTTTACTAACCAGCAAATTACTGACTACTGTTTTCCCACAGCTTTTCTCTAAGAGTCTGTGCATCTATAACAGGCCAGAGCATTTCAGATACAATAGGTGAGCATATTTTCATTTTTATGGTATCTTTGCAAAGAAAACATGACATATTTATCTGCCCAGACAATAGAAAACTAATGGACCCTTTATTAAAATTCAAATTTCTATTGCACATTTAAAGCTTTCTAATTAATACTACTTTAATCATATTCATTAGCAACTAAAACCATAATTTTGGAAAAGTGATATGTTATATATATATATATATGTATACAATTTAAGTTACAAACTATGGGTTAGAGAGAAAGCTTGGTTGTAAAGTTCTCCTGTGCAAGCATGAGGACCTAAATTTGGATCCTCGGTACTTTATAAAGGCCAAATATGGCCTCTATAATACGAGTCTGGAGAAGTAGAGACAGCCCTTACTGATCAGCAAGCGCTCTAGGCAAACTGGTGAACTCCAGGCTCAATGAGAAACCCTGCCTCAAAAAATAAATGGGTGGGAGAAATCAAGTAAGACACCCAGCGTCAACCTCTGACTTCCATGAACACATACTCACACATAAACAAGTGTGCACATATAAACACATGAACATGTGCACACACATACACTGCACATGCATGCAAAGCCCCAAAACAGTTATATACAGGGCAGTATTTTTTTTAATACTTCTTCAACTTATGTGTTATTTGATCCAACTCTGAAAAGAAAAGATTTCCCTGAATAAGTCCCTACCCCTGACAGTACTGTGTTTGCCCAGTGCTGTCCCTCCTGTGACTTTGTTCATCCTCTTTCTATCCTTTAGCTCTGGTGGCTGAGGTGCAGCTAGATTTCCTGAAGCAAAAAGGAGCCATCAAGCGGACGCTCTTCCTCCATAACCACCAGCCCCATTTCATGTTCCCCTTCATGATAAGACAACAGAGATCCCTCCACTGCCAGGATTTCAGCGTTTACCTTAGAGTAAGTTTTCTAGAAATCATTTCTGGGGCTTCTTACATTCGAACCAGATTCCAACCATTTCTATCTAGTTAACCATCACACTTGCCACAGACATCCCATCTGTCTGGTCTCATTTTCCTGGGAGGAAACTCTAGTTTAAGGTTGAATACTTCTTGCTGACACTGACTTCAACTAACCCAATGATCTGTTGCTATTAATTTCTAAGGCTCCTTTTTTGTTTTTGACAAAATCTTAATAAAAACTTTTAACTCAGATGACTTTCATTTTTAACTGCCTTCCCTCCCCTGTACATAAAAGTTCAACACAGTTTATTTGATCTTTTTTTTTAATCCTATGTGAGCATGTCCTGTTAGATTTTATCAAGATGTACTTAGAGATGGCTTGGGGAAACATTAAGACAACCAAACTTTCATTAAAAATAATTTGTAATAGTGTTTTTACAAATTCTCATGAAATTTAGAATTCAAAATAGCTGGGGCTCAATTACCCACCGCCATACTGGCAGTTGTTAGACGGTGGTCCGTAGTCCCATTTCTTCTCTTCCCATCAGGGAACCCTAGTGAGGAGCAAAGATCCACAGCTACACTTGAGAGTGCAAAGCCAGGCCATGAGCCCCTCCCCCCACCTTAGTACAGCCTTGACTAGCACAACTGGGGTGCTGGCTGCCCTCTCCTCACCCCAGGAGGACTTCTGTTCCCTCATCCATGACATCTTCAAATGTGCTGAAGGTGTTTTAAAGTTCACTGAAACAACTTGAAAGAAATAAAAAAAAAAAGGGAACAAGAAATAAAATGTTTTCTTCCTCTGAACCCAAGAGAAGCTTCTGGCAACTTCACCAAAACAAACATCCTGACGCATGGTGTACTCTGGCACCTGTGGTGCATGTTTTACTGGTGATGTGATTGATGCAGGCCCAGGTATTGGGGTCCGTGGTACCTAATGATTTCCTCCAGTGTAGAGGTTCTCAACCTTCCTAATGCTGTGACCCTTTAACACAGTTCCTCATGTCGTGATGATCCCCAACCAAAAATTATTTTTGTTGCTACCTCATAAGTATAATTTTGGTTCTGTTATGAATAATATTGTAAATATCTAATATGCAGGTTATCTGATATACAATCCCTGAAAAAGGCTCATTAAACTCCCTAAAGGTGTTGTGACCCACCGATTGAGAACTGTTGCTCTAGGAGATCCCAGGGAAGCCTTGGCTGTAGGTGATTTCATCCCTGAGCATATCTTATTTATTGCAGACCACATATATTAGCACTCAGTTCAGCCTGTTACAGTGAATGTTGTCTTTCACTAATGCTGATGGGAGTCCAGTGTTGCCTGCTTCTTATAGACTAATATCTTGTAGTCATTTCATGGGCTTAAGTTGGTGATTCTTTTTCCTAGGATGAAACTGAATTCCGAGATAAATTATCTCCAATCAACATTAGCCTGAACTACAGTTTGGATGATTCTACCTTTACAGATGGCCTGGAAGTGAAACCCATTTTGAACCACTACAGGGACAACGTAGTTACTGAGCAGGTAAGTCCTTGATGCGAAGGTCTGAAGGCGTTTTTCCTCCTATTCTCTGGAGAGGGTTGTTCCTGTGCCCCTCTCATTCCCATCTGTGTGCAGAAATACACAGCAGTAGAGACCTGCTCCGAGCATGTTTCCTCACTGTTATTTTGGAAGCCTTTCCCTTTATGCAACCAAAGTTTACTTTGTTCAAATGTAGTAGCAATGGAAGCAAGACAGGCAGTAATCGTAAGATCAGTGCAGTTAGCATCCTCTACAGACACTTCAGAGCAAACTGGAAATGGACGAGGAAATATGCCTCTATCCAGAGATTGCTTAACGTCACAGCGGATGGAGTTGGGCGGCCTCTGCACAGTGAAACCAAAGCTCTGGTTTAGCTGATAGAATTGCTTAGCATCTTCAAGGGAAAGGATTTGATTTGAGTTTTCTCAGATTCTTCCTGATGCCTCACTTGCTCAACACAGGCTCACATCCTGGTGGACTGTGGAGAAGACAATCTATGCGTCCCCGACTTGAAGCTGTCAGCTAGACCGTAAGTTTAAATAAATAAACGCGTGCATCACACCTGGTGGTCTATGGGTGTTTACTTAAAGCTGCTTTGGGGAAAGTATATTCTCCTAAGAACTGGGGGTAGGGGAGTGAGGCATGGAATTCTTGAGAGTGGCCACACTTTGGATTTGCCTCTGATCTGGTCAGTCCTCTGTCACTGGTGTCAAGTGACACACCCTGAGATCTTGTCTGAGCCATTTCATCTTTCAGCAAGAGTGGGGGGGCAAAAGCAATTTTGTTGAAAGTAAACCCATGTGCCGTGTGGCTCAGGTTCTGTTTACCTACCTCAGTCAAGTGAGAAAGGGTTCAGACAAGCCAGTTCAGTCCACACCTTAACCAAACTTGTTTTTGCAGCACCCCATGATTCAAAGGCCTCCTTAAAACTGTCAAAACAAAATTAATTTTAATTTACTTGGGGGAGGACTTAAAAGACACACCAGGGAGTCAAGCAGAAAGTGTCAGAGAGTCAAATGAGAATCAAAGGGCTTCACAGCTGCTAGTAATGGCAGGCCTGACTCCAGAGCTGGTAATTGCCCTGTTGGGTTGTGGAAAGAAATCCGAGTAGGGCTGAGACACCCCTGGGTGGAAAAGTGGGATGGACACCTCTCTCCCAGGAACTCCTGCACTGCTAGTGTTTGGAATCTGCTTGGTAATCTCTCAAGGGGACTTATCCCAACGTTCATAATTTACTAAGTGTCAAAAGCAATGACTTTGGGGGGTGAGGGGAGTGGAAGAGGCATTTCTAAATATTGATTTCATTTGGAGTTCAAAGTAAGCAAAGCTTCTTAAAATACCTTAGAGCCCTCTATCAGCCATTTGAGATCCTGTTTCACCTGCCTCTTTTTCCCTCTTCTCATCCGTGTTGCTGTGTGTCCTCCCTCTATTACTGTCTCTAAACACGCCCTCTTTCTTTCCCTACAGCTCGCTCTCTCCCTAATGTGTGTTCTGAGTGATATGGAGGAGTTGGGAGCTCTTCATTCTGGCTCTGAAGTCAAATGTTAAGTTTGCAGGAGTTTTGTTAGCCGACTGAACAGTGTATTGGTAGCTTCAAATTGGTCACAGTGGGAGAACACAACACTGGAATCCACAAATGATATGTATCGGTTTTATTTTTTTTAGAACAAATTGTTAAATAGTTGCTTGCACATCATTGAACATTTTCCCGTCCTTCCCATTCAGAAATTGTTCCCTTAAATCTTCCTGCTAGCCCTTCTTAACCAGCTATCTTCTTTCTCAGTCCTAGCCTTGCATTTGACATTTTCTTTTTTTCTCCTAAATCATTATTTTGTTTGTTTGTTTGTTTGTTTGTTTGAAGACATACTGTTGCTATGTAGCTCAATAGTTCAGGATCGCCTCGAATTCCAATTCTCCCACCCCAGTCTCCTGAATGGTTAGGTTACAGGCACACATTATTTAAATTTCTAAAATAGATTCATGAAGCATGTGATGTTGAGCTGCATAATCACTCTTTTTCAACTGTGTTTTTTTAGAGATAAGCATCAGATAATTATCGGGGATGAAAATCACCTTATGCTCATAATAAATGCAAGGAATGAAGGAGAAGGAGCCTATGAAGCTGAACTCTTCGTTATGATCCCCGAGGAAGCAGATTATGTTGGGATTGAGCGCAACAGCAAGGTAAGGCTTGAATCCACATAAACACTAAGTCTGATCAACAAGGCTTAGTCTCCTCTCAAAAGAGATCAGAATGGTGCCTTCCTTTGTCAGCTCAGACTAGCAATGAGCCCAGGAGAAGATGGGCTATGAAGTATTAGAGTCTCTCTTTGCCATAGTATGAAGATGAATTGGCCAAAGATGAGAAGCTGAAGCAAAGCAGAGAAAAGAACAGCCAAAGAGGTAGATGACTCATTTCCCAGGCTAACCCCCTCTCCTCACTGACTTTGTGAGCCTTGGTTTGAGTTCCTTTAAGTTCCAAGCAGATCACAGGAGGCCTGGTTTTTATTACTGGTGATGGAAGAAGAGCCAACCAGTCCTGCTGAGCACTGATAACAGGCTGAACAGAAATTGCAAAGGAAACAAGTTCATTTGTCTTTCTTCTTAGTCCACATTTTTGGGCCTGCAACCAGAGAAGGGCCTGTTTCTTCCTGGTGTGCCAGTCCTCAATGTCACTGTTTATTGAAATGGTACAATTGCTATTTATGGCCTTCTGGATCTTTACCAGAACACGACTCTTCACATTCAGTGTGTCCTGGGAACCTGTAGTATTCTTAATTGCTTTGTCTGGAAAAACATTCTAAATAGACCAATGGGGGCATATATCTAATCCAGCAGTCAGGAGGCTGGAGCAAATGAATCCATGAGTTGACGACCTACATGAGCTACATATCAAACTAACTAAAAAGACAAAAACAAATAAGCAAGCAGACAAACCAAACACATTGTTATAAATGTCTGATAGATTGGCAGTTCCTCTGTTTCAGAACTGTTCAAGACATTCAATTAAGGGCAGAGACTAGGTTTCACATTCTTTCACAGAAATAGGAATAGCATGAGCACTCCATAAATGCTTTCCATTGGATTTATTTAACTAAAACTTATTACGTGTCCACCACTTTTTCAAGACCACATTCTCTAAGGGGCTTTCATAGTCTAATGGTTGAGCAATGTCCATGGAAAGTGATCTGTCTGATGTGATGTCATTGTAAGAGCATCTAAAACGTTACGAAAAAAAATGCCTGGTGTGGATGTGTATCCTTATAATCTAGCACTTGGGAGAGAGAGAAAGAAGGATCACAAGTTCAAGGCCAGCCTGTATATATAGGGAGACACTGTCAAAAGAAACAGAGAAGAGAGAGAGAGAGAAGAAGAGGAAGAGGAAGAGGAAGAGGAAGAGGAAGAAGAAGAAGAAGAA
>LOEQ01006729.1:0-14426 GCA_001685075.1 Bramus lutescens | reverse complement strand
GAAGGAAGGAAGGAAGGAAGGAAGGAAGGAAGGAAGGAAGGAAGGAAGATCAGTTCTCAGTTGAGATTATGGATGATGCCTGTTACAATGTTCATAGCCAAAGATACAGATAAGGGCTCACTGGTGTTTTCCATTGCAGCAAAATGAGCAACAAACTGGATGGATGTTATGGTAAAAGAACATTCTAAAACAGAGGCTTTTAAAAAACAAAGTTAGGGGTCTCTGGGATGATGTGTAGGGAATAAAAACAAAAATTTGAGGGGAACCCAGAAATGTTTAAAAAAAACCCACACTTAAGTTAAATGTTTGTATTTGTTTATGTATCATGCAAGTATTTGTAGGCAACAGGGTTTTTCCTCCTTTTAAAAGACTTAATTTTAGTATGTGTGTGTGTGTATGTATGTATGTGTGTAGATATGTGTGTGGAGGCCAGAAGAGGCTGTCAGATCATCTGGAGCTAGAGTTAAAAGTAGCTATGAGCTGCTTAGTGGGGCTGGTGGGATCTGAACCCAGGTCTTCTGTAAGAGAAGTTAGTGCTCTTAGCCCCTGAGCCATCTCTTCTGCCTTCCTTCTCTTTTGTTCTCTTTGTCTGCAGAGGTTTTATCATGAGATGGCATTTTCAATTCAAAATGACCACTGAACACTGTGATGTGTTGGATGAGAGCTGCATTCACCATCTGCCTATTATTTACCAAAATAACAGAGACACAAACATAAAAGCACCGTAACCAGAGGAAGGAGAAAATGGAAGCATTTTTGATCATTCCTTGGAGAAATTAGAATACCAGAGGATGCTGATGGTTGCAGTAGGGGAGGAAAAATGCCATGACAACTGCAGATATTCTTGGGAAGAGCAGGGAGACTTTCCCTCTAACTGTCCTGCCTGCCAGTGAGGATGGATTTGAACACAATTTAAAACATCAGTGTTTTAAATTGAATTGTTCTATTGAGGTGTAATTTACAGGAAAAGCCTCAGTACACAATTTGATGAGTGTATGTACTTTTAAATCACTTTCTTGAATAGAAATGCATAATGATTTTAAGTGTCAAAGATACTTGATTGCTGTTTGGTTCAATTTTTTTAATTAAGAAAATAATTCAACAAAAACAAGAATCCATGAGACTAGACATGTAAATAGAGAATTTTTTGTATCCAACTTTTTCTTTTTCCTTTCCTTATTTTCATTCCCTATCTTCTTCCTTCCCCCTCTCTTTCTTCCTTCCTTTCTCTCTCCCTCCCTCTCTCTTACCCTCCATATTTCCCTCCTTCTTTCTCCCTCTTTCTTTCCTCCTTCCTTTCTCTTTTTTACTTCTCTTCTTTATTTATATATTTCTTATTTTTCTTTCATGCTTTTCCTTCTCCCTGAGCCTTCAGCCTCCCTAGTAGTTGCTGCTTCATTCACCCCCACAACCTAACTTCTAGCTCTAGTGAATTTCTGTTCGGTTCATCCCTCTGATGTGCACTGACAAACTAGTTCTATAACTTCACCCTCTTCGACCTCTTTATATTTATCCTCTGGGTCTTCATAATAATTAAAATCTACTAATAACTGCAGGCAGCTAATAATGAAGACTATCAACATGCACTACACAGTTGTTGTGGTCTGGGTACAGCTCTGAACTCTTGCAAGTACTGAATTTACCTGATCCTGATACTGACCTTATAGAGAAGAATCAAATTTGTTCTAGAGTTCGTACATAAGCAGACTTGTGCAGCGTGTTCAAGTTACTTGGCAGTTATATTGCAGAACCAGTCAAGTCTCTCCTGCTTTGAACTATCAATAAGCCCTTTCCTTGTTAGCTTAGTTAGATGCTACCTCTTCCGGGATGTCCTCTCTGATTGTTTAAACATGTATGCATACCTTCCTTAAATTCTATTTGCTTTCTAACTGAAAAACCAAACAAATGAAGAGAAAAACCAGTGACTCCTTCTGTAATTATGTCTCCATTGCTTGCTATAATTCACCTGATAGAATTGTTGCCATGATTAGAGATTCAATAAGAACGTGGGGTCTTGTTTACCTGGTAAAGTAGCAGCCCCAAGATAAATATTTTCAGTGACTGAATAAAGGAGCAAAGAATGCTCTACAAACCAGAAATGGATTAGAACAAAAATGTACCTGGAATCAGTGAGAAAAACAATCCAGCAATGTCTAGGAAAAAAACGGTTTCTTTTTTCATCAGAGATAGAGAAAATAAAGACTAAAAAGGAAAAAATAAAAAAAAAGGGAGTGGAGGGGATGTGGGGGGGAATGTTTTAACTGACGGCAAAGAACTATTTGTAGGAAGCCTGAGGAAGTGTACCTGTGGTAACTGGCAAGACGGCTGAGCAGTGAAGAGCACTTGCTGCTAAGGAACTGGTTTTGGTTCCTAACACCCACATGTTAACTTGAATCCATAACTCCAGTTCTAAGGGATCCAGTGCCTGCTTCTGGCCTCTCTGGGCATCAAGCATGTAGGACACATGCATACATATAGGCAAAATACTCATAACACATAATAAATAAATACTTTTAATTTAAAAATAAATTTTTAAAAAGTGCATTTTAACTATAAAATCTAAATCCCTGAGTTATAGCCAGGGGAAACATGTATACTTTCGAAAGCTTTTTTATTTTGTTTTGCTTCCATGATTAATAATCTCAGCATGAAACATCTCTGTATTGTTGCTCTAGGTTGCAAGTTCTAAAGATGGATACCCAATAAACCTACCTTTGAGTAAAGAGATTGCTGGCTTTGGAAAGTAGTGTGAGATAGCTTCCCTGTTTTCTGCACGGTATTTGTAACCTTGCATTAAAGCGAGTTCAGCCGAGTATCAGCCACTTGGCTCTTTCCCACTGATCAGACTCTGCATGTTTACCTGGGTGATACTAGACTAGGCACCTCCTTGTAGTTGCCCCTTTAGGGGACAATGTGTGAACTGCTTCTACCCTGCTCAGCTGCTTTGTGCAAACCCTGCTTCAGACAGAGACAGGGACAGCTTCCGGAAGTCCTGCCATCGTCCTAATGCTTACAGTCTCAATGTGTTGACTATAGAGAGTTCCTCATGTAGAGACTAGAGGGGTTTTTTGTTGTTGGGTTTTTTTTTTGTTTTTTTGTTTGTTTGTTTGGTTGGTTGGTTTGGTTTGGTTTGGTTTTTCTTAGTTTGGGTGAGGGTTGGAGAGGAGGCGATGTCTCAAGGTAGAAAGGAATAGAGAAACATTTCTAAGGCTTTTCCTCGAAAACCTCATATTGTTTCCTTATATAACATCCCAGTAGCAGTACCAGATGAGTAAGGGATTGTCACAGTAGAAACCTTCATCTACTGACTTCCCGGATGTTCCTCAAAGGGTGCTCCACTGTGAAAGTCATTCATATATTATCTTTGGAGATGAAGGCAGCAGGCCACAATTTGATGGCGTAGAATGACTTAAGATGAAATGATGAAGAAATGTAAGACATTGTCAGCTACACCATCAGGTTTGGAAAGATGGATAGGGAGTTGGGGTGGAAGGTGATTTCCACCCAGCCATAAAGACATGGGTGGGCCTGGAAGGGGCAGAGGCTGCAAAGAAAGGTCTCTGCACCCCATTCTCATCAGGCAAACTGAGACTTCTTCAGACGAAAACAGGAACCTCCTCAAGCTACAGTATTCAGAAGTTCTGGTCAGGATCGGGGTTAGAGAGAGGGGCATAGAGAGGAAGAACCAGTTAAACACAAATCGTGAACATTCAGCAGAGGACATGAGGGTACAGTACAGGCGGGGGCTATCGAAAGCAATGTGTATATAGCACATAGGTATGAAAATGCCTCCATGAGGGCTGAGAGAGAATACAACAGTGTCATGCCTGTAACTCCAAATCCAGGGGGGATCCAACACCCTCTTCTGGCCTTCAAAGTCACCCAAACATATGTGTGCTTACACACACACACACACACACACACACAAATAAAATACTTTTTTAAAAAAAGAAAGAAAATACTCACTCCTTGTATGCTCACCTAAAAAGTCATTATTTAAAATTACATCTTAAATATTTGAAGGATCTGACACACAAGATCTAACAAAGAGTTCCTCTGTGATGTGTAAGAAGCTGGGTTCAAGACAGTTCCTCTACAAATGGCCATAGAGACACAGCAACTGTGTGCAACCTCATCGTTTTGCTTTTGTGATAGGAACATCAGGAATAAATCTCTTTGTTCATGTTTAATCACTTTTTGATCTTACTGTTCTGAGTTTAACATTAAGATAGTGAAAGTACAAAATGTTCATATAAGTGCTATCTGAGACTCTTCTTCCTCAGCAAAACACGTGTTTACACAACTTCTCCTAAAGTTTAACTTGTTCTTTTTCCTCCGGATTTTGTTCTTGAGTTGATGGTATCAAAGTGGATTGACTTGGTGCAGCATGACCCACACAGGTGTTTGAAATCAAGGGGAGCTCTGAGGCCTCCCACATCGTATGCAACAGGATGTAACTCATTCTGCCCCTGAACTCCATAACGGTGTTCTTTTCCTGTCGTAGGGACTGAGGCCGCTGAGCTGTGAATACAAGATGGAAAATGTGACCAGGATGGTGGTGTGTGACCTTGGGAACCCAATGGTGGCTGGCACGAACGTAAGAGAACACCAGCAGTCCTTCCTGATCTCTGACTGAATTTTACAGAGGACTAGTGGGAAACTCCTCCAATTAGCACCCAGCAAACAGCAGCTAAAACAGATTGCCCAGGAAATTACCAGCAGACAGGGATTTAGCCTGTTAACCTACATGGAGCAATAACGGTGGGTCAAAGCCACAGACAGATCTGTGCTTTCACGCACTTTTTCTGTAGACTTTACACATTACATCTTGTAGTCACAGAAAGTCCATGAGCACACGTGCACCTCAGATTTTTGCCTTTGATTATTTTCTTTTAATTCTAATATAGATTTTATTTTTAAACTACAATATTAAGTTAAAAAGCTTTAAAATAAGCTACTTAGGAGGGCTAAGAATGTAGCTTACTTGGTTGAATGCCTGCGTAGCACGCACAAAGTCCTGGGTTCGAGCCCCAGTACTGTGTAAACCAACCAAGAGTGTAGTCACATGCCTGTAATGCCAGCACTCAAGAGCTGGCAGAAAGGGGACCAGAAATTCAAGCCCATCCCCCAAGCTACAGTGAATTCAAGGCCACCCTTGTCTAAAGGGGATAATTTTTAAACTACATTAGCAAAGCAAAGAGAACTCTTTTCCAAAATGCCTCCCAAGTGAATACTATAGTATTTTCATGTTAGAAATATTCACACTTGATTTGTAAATGATCTTTTCTAGGTCTATGTTTGAAAAATAGGGGTAGAGAGGCGGCTCAGCAGTAAGAGTGCTTTGTCCTCTAGGGTATTAGAGTTCTGTTTCCAGCACCCCCACAATATAACTGTAGTTCCAGAGGGCCCAACATCCTCTTCTGGCCTCTATGAACATCTGCACACATGTCACACATGCACACACGCACGCACACACGCACACACACACATACACACACATTTATCAATTTTAAATAAAATATATTTGAAAAATAATACAAAGATTATAGCGATGAAAGGAAAATAAGCCGAGTAATATTCTTGAGAGAGAAGAGTAGGCATTGACTTGGGATAACTTGCTCAACTCAGCTTAACTGCTCAACAACAACGCCTCATAATAAGCATAACAGCAGCAATTTTGAAGCCATGGAACAAATTCTGAGATTCTGAAAAGGTCACACAACTAAATCACAATAAAGAGAACGTACATAATCCTCTGTTTAATCCTTACTTAGGTGTTTCTGTCATCAGCGGAATGTCCTGTTTGAACAGAACTTGGTTAAAGTTTACGATAGCATCAGTTTGTGTGGGGCTCGAGACACCCATGCTGCTTGGCCATCCTCTCAGGGGGGCTTTGGGGTCCTGTTGCCTATCCTATGCATGCCTGGAGAGAGTCCCAATTGCCTTTCAAAGGTGCTGATGTGTCTTCTGGCAAATCGATCTTTTATTCCAGTGTTTCACAACCTGAACTGAGCGTCAGCAACCTTTTCTGAAATAACCCCTTCCCAATGTGTACTCCAGAAGTGTGTACAATCGATCATAGCTTTACTCCTTTACACTATCTTATTGCACTGATCTTGGGTATTTTCAAAACGTGGCTAGCTGAAATCATGTAAACTTATTTCTTGTATAAAAAATTAATTCATTAACATAAACATTTTACTGCCAGTGAAATCCCTGTAACAGATGACTGTTAGTTCTCATTACCGAATGCCCTCTGTGTCCCTAGACCATCACGAGAGAATAACTACGTCAGTGTTATCCCACTGCATCTCACCTGTTTAATGGACAAGGACCCTCTGGCCTGGAAAAGTCAAACACATTGCCTGAAGTCACACTGGTGATGAAAGGCAGAACCAGGATTCCAACCAGGCCTGACCACAAAGCCCAAGCTCTATGTGGTCTACAATGCTGTGTAAAGTACTTGAATGGAAACTAATGAACAACAGATGGATGTTAAAAAGAAGATATAAAAGACAGAATGAGACATCTTCCCATTATAGTCCTTTTAGTTAGAAACTAACCTCGGTTTTGTTAGTTTGCAAGGAAATAAATCCCACCACTCGATGTAATACATATTTACCTGAAAGACAAGAAGAACCTAGTTTGACATGAGGGTATCAACACCAGCATTCAGATAGGGTCTCTCATTCTCGTTCAATATCAAGAGTGTTAAATCTAGACGGCAGATGATCTCAAAGCGCCAATAACTGGGAGTAAAACTAAACTCAACGCTGCCACCAGTGCCACCGTGGAAAAAGGGTGGAAATGGCAGTGTGGTCTGCACCATAGGAGTGTTTATGTGAGAGGCGATCAATCCATTTTACCAGCAAATAATCTGGAGAAGGCAGGGAAGTAAATTGTTTAGATTCATTTATCTCCAGGTCCCTAGTAGAAGAAAGCTAATAGGTTTCTTATCTTGTCCTTTAATGACCTCTAACACACCGGGTTTTATTGCATTCTGTTTTGGTATAAAACATGTTGATTCCCTCACTCTTAGTGCTGCACTTTAAAAAGCACTCTCTGCCCACGGAGTGGAGCAAATTGCAGGTGGAAAAGCACTCCTACTATTTTAAATGATTCAATAAATAAATAGCCAGGAATATTTATCCCAGGCTCAAAATTTAAAAGAAAAATTTTCAAATGACTTTTACTATTAATTTAAACCTATTCACTAGTAACCATAATTCTGACTTCTGATTTTTAAAGAGAAAAGTTGTTTACATGTAGTAAACATGTACATGTAAACATGTAGATGCCATGATGTTATAAAATAGTTTTTATGTGCTAATAAGGTTCATAACTTGTAAATTTCTCCAAAGGAAAAAAAAGCAAGAGAGATTGGCCAAAATATTTTAGTTAATATTTTGTCACATACATTTTAGTTAAACTATGACTGTTTTAAGTTTTATTTTATTTATGTGTATGGGTATATGCCACATGTGCAGGATGGTTCACAGGGGCCAGAAAAGAATGAGCAGCAAGGTCTCTTAACCGCTGAGTCATCATCTCTCCAGCCTCTGCTTGTGATGCTTACCAATAGGAAATTGACAGGTCTTGTCTGTCTTCACTCTATATTGTAGGGAGAGAGGCCACTTGTTGGTTCCCAGCTGCTCAGCCCCAAAATAATCACACAGAAACTATATTACTTAAATCACTGCTTGGCCCATTAGCTCTAGCTTCTTATTGGATAAGTCTTACATCTTAATTTAACCCATTTTCATTCATCTCTGCATCACCACGAGGTTGTGGCCTACTAGCAAAGTTTCAGCAAGTCTGTCTCCAGCAGTGGCTCCATGGCTTCCCCCTGACTCTGCTTCCTTTCTCCCAGCATTCAATTTAGTTTTCCCCACCTAGCTCTACTCTTTTGCCCTATCACAGGCCAAGACAGTTCTTCAGTGGTATTCACAGCATACAAAGGGGAATCCCACAGCACTATATGTATTGTTCTGTATGAGGACTAACTTTAGGCAGCCTTCAACACAAGAACTGCACGTGTGCACAAGGGCACACTCCCACTCCCATTCTTTCAACATTTTTTATCACATTCTTCTTGGTGTACCACCATAAGCCTGCTACTTAGCAAACATCTGATAAGATAATATGGAAACACTTTATTCCTATGAAACAGGGCACTTGATATCAGCAACAGCATAGGCTGAGTGAGAAAAGAATAATAATGGAGACAGAGGATAAGAAAGGAACGCTTACCTGTCTTAGGCCATGACAGCATCCAATTCATTGCCTCTCTTACCCTGAGTTACAAAGCCTAAGTTTTCGAAAGCTCTTGAAGTAGAAAATGCAAGACAAAGTAAAGATAAAAATCTCCCAAAGAAGAGAGAAGAGCATACGCAGAGGTCCAGCAAAAGCGGACACATTTGAAATTGTAAAGCAATTCCTCACTGGGCCATGAAAGCACTGCACATTTTTTATAATCAAGACTCATGTGCTCTCCCCAGCCTGGTGCTTTGGAACAGCCTGAAACCAAGTTCTAGGCGGTAACACAAAAAGATCTCTGGGGCTCCAGGTTCGGTGAGAGATCTGTCAAACTAAAACAGTAATAGAAATGAGGTAATGAGATAGGGAGCTATAGAAAGAGAGGCCTATGTCAATCTCTGGCTTCCATATATATATGCACATACATGTCAACACACACACAAACATATATGCACAAAATGATGCTAATGCATATAGCATTATGGTCATTGCTGTTGATTAAATAACATTGTTTTCTGTTGCTGGTTTCATTTGCACAATGCAATACCTGTAAGGGCTGTTTCTGGAATCTGCCTTACAGGGATTGAATTTCCAGCTCTGCCCTTGGTTGCTCTAATCCTCAAACAGCTACTGGATTGGAGGATGTCAACATAAGTGTCCCTGAGATAAGGCAAACAGGGCACAGAACATTGCTTGGATGACCATGTAGCACCTTGGTGTATACAGAGGGTGTTACTGTGTATACATTAGCTTCCATTTTCACTTCCTCATCCAGATTCCCCAGGGGCTCCCTGTTCTCCATTTACAAACCTATTTTCAGGAACACTTTTCACAATTTGGAAAATAAAGGAGGACAAAGGAATCCGCACAACCATAACCCCAACCTGACTACAACATGTTCTCCTGGAATATTCCTTACAGTACACTTCCACTGATCTTAAACATATAATAATTTTGCTTGTGTGGACTTCCCAGACCATAGCTAACATACACGGCACGCAGAACTCTGTAACCATCATTCGTGGTTGAGCATCATCATATTAGAATTGCCACCTGCATTATTGCATTGGCATCACAGCTGTGATCCCTATAGCTCCACGGCATCCATCAAACAGAAGGATTGCAGTTCTCTAAATCTTCTATATTGTGTTGTTAGAAGTTCTACATCAGAGCGGTAGCAACAAGGCCAAGTAGAGAGAGCCAAAGTGTGTATTGAACTGAGTCTCCTAGGCCCTGTGGTCTCCTAGCAGATTTCCTCTTACCTCCCAGTCATCCAGAGTGGGAGATGAAAGGCTGTGATGGTGTTGGAGTAGGGTGGCGGAACGGCTAAGGTGGGACTGTCACACTGTGTATAGGGTCCTCCTGCAAACACCTTTGTGTCCCATGTGTGTTGTGTTTTGCTTTTAGTTTTCTCTGGGCCTCCGATTTGCTGTTCCTCGTCTTGAGAAAACAAAGACGAGCATTAACTTCGATCTCCAAGTCAGAAGGTTAGACTTTTAAATGCTTACTTTATTGACAGTAGCCATGAATGAAGAGATGTGTGGTGAAATATGCACTCTGTTGCCAAGTACTTGCACATTAGAAATTCTCCTAGAATTAGAATCTAGACTCTCACCACCCCATTCTTCTTTATTGTTCTTAATTATTTCACCTTTTTTGTTGTTATTTTGCATTTTGAAAGAGATTAAGGCCAGGATGCAAAATAGTCAGATTGTACCTTGAACAGCTCCTCACCTCTGTTGATTCACCTCCACGTTTCCTCCTTCTGGACACAGGACTCTTGCACTATACTGTACAGGACTGTTCTGTAAAACACTACAGAGAGGAAACCCAACCTCACTCAGGACTCAGCAGGCCTGGGGGAAATCTGGGAAAAAAAATAGATCTTCCAAGTGAAATCTTGTCATCTCCCAAATGTTCAAGAAGAACTTGGACTCTGAATGGTGTGAATGGTATTCTGTGGCAGGTCAACATGGCCTAACACTGTATGGGGACCAGGTCCTTCACTAGTAACCCATAGTCATGCAAATAGCTGCCCACCTGTCCTATAGATCTAGCCATGGCCTTGTCCTTTCATTGTCCATTGTTTGCTCTTTTGTGACCAGAAATATGTCATGAGCAGGAAGGCTTCCAGAGAAATGAAGCATGCACCCTGGGGTTTCTCAGATACAAACTTCAGTGCATTGTAATGGAATCAATTAAATGGTTCTAGACTCTTACTAGAAGAAAAAAATGGAATGAAATAGATATATTATGATATAACTAATATATAATGCAGTACAATTGTCTTGCACATGAATGATTCCTTATTGAGAGATATAGATGTAAGAAACCCTACCAAATGAATTTCTTTTGTAGTCAAGCATTTAAAAAGCTTAAAAAACCCTAATATAGATGGCACATGGGTACTTCTAATTAATTTTTATATTCTGCCTACCATATAGAATCCCTGTTGGAACCATGCAAAAGGCTGTAAAGTTGGTGTTTGTTACTTGATTATCAAATACTATGTAATGTACCTTAATATCTTATAAGACAGAGGGATATTAGAGTATGATAAATTTTATGAGAATTATTCTGTGTGGTAGAATACTTCCTTAATACTACATCAACTAAAGGTTTGATAAAAATCTTAGGATAAGAATTAACTATTTAAATCTAAATCTGTCCCCCACCCCCTCTCCCTGCCCCCACCCAAAGCTTTGCTGCAGCTTTTCAGGGAAAGGAGCCTTCTAGCTGGCTCAGAGGCTCTTTTCTCACCTTAATTAGCCTCTTGATTGTAATGGGCTTAATTAGCTTCTCACCTTCTTGAATGTTAGTGTTTTTCTGGTGAATCTTAGGACTTCATGTGGTCCCCAGATTTTTCATTTTTGAAATCTTGTGAGTGCATAAGATAAGTTTTAAATCTTAAAGTGTAGGCACGGATGTCACCTTAGACAAAAGCTCCCAAGGTTTCTGTTTCTCCCCATCATTGTTGACGTCATTGATCCTTCATGGGTATAAAGCCTTTTATTACGGGTATGAGGCCTTTTGTCATATGTGGAAAGATGCTCCTCTTATAAAAACTGAATCCATCGATGAAGGGTTGGATATGATGGAATCAAAAATGACAACATGGTTAGCATGTATGTACCTTCTTCTAAAAACAAGTCATGATCATATTCCACTACTGCTCAAGACAATTGTAATACTATTTTGAAAATTATAAAAATTCAGAAAAAACTGGGTTATGCATCAGGGATAAAATTTTCAATTTATTTGGGAAATAAAAGAGTTCGAGGACACCTTCATAATAAATACTAAAGTATTTGAAGGTGTTGATCTGTATACTTTGCTAGCTAACTGCAAAGATGTAAGGATTCACAGAGGTGGCTTTGCATTCAAGTTAAATGTGTTCAAACAAAAACTAAATTAGGCCAAATGCTACACAGTCTGCATTCTTCCATGTACTGATTACCATGCTCCGCAATGAATGCCCCTTTACACAAGTTAAAGTCAGACGGTAGGTTGGCTTCATACACCAATCCACTTAAAATATTTCCTGTTACCAAATAATTGCATAAAATGATCTCAAAGCTCTGTCTCTATATGGGGCACTTGCTCTCCACCCAGAAGTGCAGGACACAGTTCCATATACACCTTTGTGAGCATCCTGGAGGTTGCTTTCTCAGTCATGGTTAAGTGACATGTAATGTCTTCATTGGCATTCCAAAGGCCAGAGCATATAAAAGGAATATTGGGAAACAGAAGTCAATAGAAGAAGGCATTGTACTAATAAGGAGAAAAACAATGTCCTATTTATGTGACATGGGTTATAGTTACAGAAGGGAAATAAATAATTTCTTCTATGGAACTAGGGGGACGGTATAAATAACCCAGGGTCTTATGATGATGGGTTGCTTGTTGGCATGTAGCTGTGGTATTAATGGGGGAAGTTTCCTTCCAGGAAAGATATCAAGGAAGCATATGAGTCGTATAGCAAGTCAGATCCTTCCTTGCCGGGAACCTTGCCAGCATTGTCACAGTGCAAAGTGTCCCACACTGGTGAACTGTGAAAGAGCAACGCTCATTACACAATGGGGGGCTGAGCTATGTCAGCCTCTGCTCTCACTGAATTTCAAAGGAGATGGTCAGGGAGGAAGGCTCACCAGATGAAGATACTTGTTGACAAGCCTGATGACCAAGTTCAATCCCCCAGGACCTACTTGGTTTGAAAGGAGAGAGCCGACTCCTGCAGTTCTTCCCCGACCTCCAGTCTCATGCTGTGGCACATACATACACTCACATATACATATACAAGTGAATAGAAAAATAAATGTGATTTAAAAATCAAAACATCCTCTGCAGCCTCATATTAAATTCAAGTTCAAAGACAATTTTCAGTAGTTGAATTTTTGAATGCTTTCTTTTAAAGGGAGATAAAGAAGCCTTCCCCCCAGATGAGGTAATAGTGAAATTAGTGGTTGGAGATGGAACTTTAATTGGAGAGGGGGGAGTTCCTGTAGACTCCATCACAAGCTTAGCAAGGGGAAGTCCCCTTCAGGGATGAGCCTGACATCTGCCAGTTGCATCTTTACCAATGTTGGCAGTTTAAGTTGTCTCCTCGGTAAATACAACCGACCAGGTCTTTTCAAAGGCACTTTGGAAACAACCCTGTTTTCTCCAATTGGAAGCAGGATTTTATCCATTCCTTTCCCAAGCCATGGCTAGGAGAGCATCAGAACACTCATGCAAATCTACCCTGTGGCCATCTTCACAAAGAGAACTTGCCCACTGAACCCAAGCAGCACTCATGAGGACCATAGAGCAGGCTCTCCCTTCTTACCAACCTGGTTATAACCACCACCCAAAGTGGTAGCTTCATCTCTGACTTCGATGAAGGCACAGAGGGGGTATGAAGTGTGGGTGGCAGCTGCATCCGAGGACCAGGCGCTGCTTGAGCCTCTTGGGAGTTCCAGTTAATTTTCTTTTTAAGCCCTGACTACTTAACATGTATTCTTTTTGCAAAGTTCAGTTTCATAATTGATAATTAATCATATTTGCCTGAGGGAAAAGCAGCAAACTTCGATTTTTCCGCCATGTTCAAAGAGGAAATATGAAACTCATGCTCTCGTAAGACTCTTGAAGCATTTCACAAGCACCCATGTCCTCTGAACTGCTTGCTTATGCAATTGCCAGTTTTCTCGTGCCTCTCAATGCCATAGCCAGGCTTCTAATCCCGGTTGTTCCTTACCATGGACAATTCATGAGGATAAAATGACTGTAATCACTTATTTTATATAGTAGTATTATAAATATAATAAAACACTTATTTTAATATTAACATTAACTTGAGAAATAAAGCATAAGGAAGATAAAATTGCCGACAAAACAGCATATGGTGTCATGCGCTGTAGAACCAAACCCAAAAGTTTTCTCAGTTACACGATGTTCTGGATTATTTATGCCAGGTCTCCATTTATTAGCATGGAAAATCTGGAGTTGACTGAGCTGTCATTTCTTATCTGAATGGCACTGAGCATGATGTGTAGGGAAGCAAAAGAATTTATCTGAGGTAAAAGCAGGAAAACAAATGCCATTCAGTGCCCCTTCGGTTTATTCTAACTAAAAAACACTTGCTTCTCCCGTCTCCACTGTGCTTTCAAACAAGGCGTCACCCCAGGGACAGCTGATTAGTTTCTATAGATCCCAGAACTTAGCGTCTCCCTGGACAAATGGTTATGATTTTGTAGAATAAATACCGTGGTTTTTCCAAGTGCTGAATTTGGAAATGTGGTTTGCTCTTGTGATGTACAGAAGGTTTTCTAATGACTGTGAGAAAGTGTACTGAAATCATGTCATCGCTGTTTTAGCTCCAACAAGGACAATCCAGACAGCAATTTTGTGAGTTTGCAAATCAACATCACCGCCGTCGCTCAAGTAGAATTAAGAGGGTAAGTGTGGTGCATCATTAAGTTTAACTTTTGTATGTAAAGTCTTACAATGAAGGAGTAGACAAAACTACATTCATGTTCCGTTAACTGACTTGTTTTCATCCTTCCTGCTCAGCATTCGATCATCAGCAAGCAAAACGAACCTTGTAAAATAATTAAGTCTAAGGATGTCAAAGCAAGAGGTCACTTAACTGTCCAGACCAAGACTTTAGTAACCAAACTAGGAATACCACTAAC
>LOEQ01006728.1:138370-149165 GCA_001685075.1 Bramus lutescens | reverse complement strand
AGAGAGAGAGAGAGAGAGACAGAGAGAGAGACAGAGAGAGAGACAGAGAGAGAGTAAGAGAAAATTGTATTACCTCACTGAAAAAGCACAGAAAACTACTTGAGTTCACTTCTCTACTTAGTAGTAAGATATATAATTTTTTAGGATTTTATGTTTTATTTTTAAATTATGTGTGAGTTTGTATCTGTTTCTGTATTTTAATTTTTGCACATGAATGTAGGTTCTTATGGTGGCCAGAAGAGGGCATTGTATCCCCTAAAACTGGAGTTTGTGATTCCTGCTATGGGAGCTAGAACTGAGCTCATGTCCTATGGAAGAGCAGAAATTAGCCCCAACTATTGACCCACCCAAATTTAGAGATTACCAATATAGTCCTTTCATAACTTATTGAGGGAAATATATTTTGTTAAAATCTCAAGGAGTTTCACACAAGCAAACCTTAATGCAGACGTGCACATTTCAAGAAACAAGAGTAAATTTAAATATAGAAATATGATAGAAATATGAAAGTAAATACAAACAAAAACAAAATGTCTCAGAAAACATCTTTTCATTAAGAATATTAACAACTTTATAAATTATTCTTTGATATTTGAAACTTTAAAGTCTGATAAAATGTTAAAATACAGTGTCAATTTTGACAATATACAGGGGCTATATTCTTTAATAAACCCTTTGCATATTGTATCATGACCTCATGAACACTTGATATGATACACAGTATTAAATTCCTGCTAGGAAAAACAAACTGGTTCTAACAAAATTTAAATAGCCAGATAGGAATGATATGTGATGATTTAAACTTAGTCTGTAACAAGACATCCTGTAAATTGCTTTCAGTTTGTTTTACAAGTTGCTTGTGTTTGCACAACTAAAACCGCAGAGTACACAGTTGGCAATTAGCATTTTCTATCATCTGAAACAGGATATAGCATTCTCTCTCACGTTAGGTCAAATCTGTTCTATCAAAAATGTTACACATGAGTTAGTAATAAATAGTTTTCAGTTCCTAGCTGGTCCATTATACCTGGAAGACTTTCAAATACTGGGAATATAACTAAGTCTGAACTAAACCTTCCTTGAATAGCTTTTAGAGTTCCTTGGTAAGACTGTGCTAATCTTCTTTTGAAGAATCCAGAACAGTTCTGTTTTCTTGTGTGCTTCTAGCTTCTTGACTGGGAATAAATGATGAAACAATGTAGTATAATGGTATGGGACAATGTTTTTACCCTGTAAAGATTTGTTTCTTGTATTTGTTTAATAAAGTGCTGATTGTCCAGTAGCCAGGTAGAACGTATAGGCAGGCAACCAAATAGGAAGTAGAGGTGGGGCAATGCGAGCAGGAGAATTCTGGGGAAAGGAAAGAGTCAGTCTGCAGTTGTCACCCAGACACAGAGGAAGCCAGACCACAGAGCAAGCAAGATGTGACTGTCTTGCCGATAAGGTACTAAGCCACGTGGCTAACACAGACAAGAACTGTGGGCTAATGTAGGATATAAGAGTTCATAAGAATCCTGAGCTAATAGGTCAGTTTGTAATTAATATAAGTCTCTGTGTGTTTCTTTGGGGCTGAATGGCTGCAGGACCTGGTGAGTCATAAACCCCAGTCAACTCTATACATTCAATTGAGTTAGTCAACCCATCGTCTCAAACCCATTGATGATGCCTGAACAGCTTTTATTTTCTTTTGTTCTAAGTCAGTCTTCTTCTTTTCCATATTAAACAAAAAGCATAGTTGAAAACAGCAAAGAAAAAACTAATGTAAAAAATAAACCAGAATATTAAAACATATTTTAGGTTTAGAACTCTGAAGCGCCTTACAACATACTCCAAATTTTATTAGATGGTTTTCTGGGGGTTCCGTACTTATCTCTGCGGTCAGCATGCAATTCTTTGCAGTTCACGTCATTCACAGCATTTCTATCTCATTCCAAGAAAAATAATTAAATCTTTGGTGTCTTGAATTCTTCAGTTTTTCAATCCACTACTGATGTTTTTGTTTTATTTGTTTTCTTTCGTCCTTATTTTTGTCTTTTTCCCCAATTAACCAGTTTAATCCAGAAATAATGGGGCCATCAGAGACATAGACAATATATAAACTTTCCCACCACATTTTTTCATGGGATTAGGGTCGTTTAGAAATCCAAGTTTAAACTTAATCATTTCATTATTCTATTGTTCATTATCATTTTCTTTCCTGAAATCATGGCAAGAAATAAAGTGATACATTCTGGGTTGTTTTATCAAAGGGCAAAATTAGTCTTCTGCTCTTGCTTCTTATTAGCTATGTTAAAGGCAAATCTCAGTTTCATACAAGCTTCCAATTATTTTTCTTATTAAAACATACTCATCATGAAAATCAAAATCATCCAAAAGTTTAGAAGCAACTGAACAATGGCCATATTTCATCCTTGCTAAAGTCACCTTGCCAACTGACAAAAGTTGAAGTTGAAAGATTAAAGATTTTATCCAGATCTCAGCAAGCAGCATGTAAGTGGGTTGGGGCACTATCAGTGAGGAAATGAACCTTCTACAGAACATTGAAAGTAATGAGGCAGATCTACACTGCTTATTTCTTCAGTATTTCCAAGAGTTTTGGCATAATCAGAAAGAAAAGAAAAACAAACAAAAGCCAAATAACTAAGCATTTAAGATAGAACCAACTACATGACCCAGGATATAACCTCAACATCTGGGAAGATGAGGGAGAGAGAACTCAGGTTCAGAACAAGCCTGGCTATTTATGGAAACCTTGTCTCATACAAAAAATAAACAAACAAATACCAAGAACTTCTAAACTCTGCAATATTAATTTCATGGGGCATATTTATCCACAATATGTGAACATTGGTACAGTATGAACAGTATCTTGAGTTCTGTAGCACAGGCTCTTTTCAGTCTCTGAAGCCCAGCTGTCTTCTCTCCAGGAACCTCTCTTGTATATCACTTCCCCACTTAGACTTACTCATTCTGGCGTCCTATTTTGTGAGGAATTGAGACAAAGGGGAGACCATAACAAACAGAATTTTAAAACAAAACATAAAAATTATTAAATAAAACTTTCCTTCACATTCACATGTGTTTCTTTCATACCGAATTTTTGGAACCAAAGTTTAAAGTGGATTTTCATTATTTTGTTTGTGATAATTGCTATTTTGCATTGTGAACACGATTCTAAACCCTGTGTTATACTAATAGTAGCCCCTGTCTGACTCCACTATCTTAAAACACTACTTTAAGCTATTTTCACATATTCTAAATATGCGTATATGTGGTGTCCACACTATTTATGACACTTGCCCATTTGAATGTCAAAAGAGGTTCTGTACCCAAATTAAAATATTCCAATCATTGGCTGTCAGGCCTAAGAAAATTTGTACAACTTCATATTCCTGCTTATGACAGATAAGAGATGGGCACACTGCAAATGAATTTTCCTGCTTAGGATCCACTCAGGACTGACACATGCAGGGATTTCACTACCCCATACAAGAGAGTAATGTGAAGCACATATCTAGGTGTGAGATCACTAACTTATTTTGCATTGTTCAACATCCTGAACCAGGAGAGTAATGGTTTGTTTTACCATTATAGACTGTCTAGACTTACAAGTCAAGATACTGATTATTTGCTTTACTTTTGGAAACTTAGGTTTGGACAGGGAGTTTGCCTGAAGATGACAAAAAAAAAACCATTAGTTTCTATGGAGACAAAAAAAGGGAAACATCATTGAAGAACTAGAACATTCAATAGATGGAAGTTTTCTAAGATGTGGAGTATGTATATGTTCATGTGTGCATAGGTGTGCAGGTACTATGGAGGCCAGAAGGGGGCACCAGATTGTCTGGAACTGAGTCAGGAGCGATTATGAATCACTTGACATGGGTATTTGTAATTCTAATGGGTCTTAATAATGAAAACCTAAAGTCAGATATTAGGAGGTAAAGCTGAAAGATCAGAGAAACAGAACAGTTAGCCACCAGTTCTTAGCTCTACGAAATCCTCAGAACCAAGGGGACAAGATCCTGTCTCTATGAAGAATCCTTAGACTGTCTCTTCCCGCCTAATATTTCTCTCTCCACCCAGTCATATCGCTTCCTGTCTCCACCTCTCTAGTGCTAGGATTAAAAGAGTGAACCACCACCACTTGGCTATGTTTCTCTTCTAGACTGATTCAATCTCTTGTAGCCCTGAGTGGCCTTGAACTCACAGAGATCTGTCTGCCTCTGTCCCCCAAGTGCTGGGATTAAAGGTGTATGCCATGACTGTTTGGCCTCTATGGCTAACTAGTGACTTGCTCAGAAAAAGTTTGTTAAAGCCCAAACAAAATATCACCACAGTTACTGTGAAGACATTTCAATTCTCAAAAAACATCAAGTATTCTTAGTAGCTTAGCCATCTTTCCTACCCCATAAATGGTGATAATTTCCTATGATCCTTATTGGAGGAGTGTCTGGAAGACATATAGATAATTGCAAGAAGCAGACAGACAAAGAGTAAGCCATGACTTACATTCCTAGAATGTACCATTAAGCAATTAACACATCCTCACTTTGATCTGTCACAGAATTACATGATAGATCAACTGAAACAAAACAAATATACAAGCCTTAATTAATTATGGCATTGCTAAAAATACTTGTAACTGTATATCGGATCAAGATGATTACAAAAAATAAGCTTCTTTGTCAAGCCATAGTTAAATCATTCAGTGCAATTGTCAGTCTTCACACAATGCTTCTCCATCTCCAAAATATAATTTGTAACATAGGAAAGTAGTAACAATTAATTTAGAAAAAAATCAAAACAATCCACATTGTCACAAATCCCTAATTTTGCAGTTTGTAGATTTTATAAGTAGTCGTAATGCCATGATGGTTGTGAATTCTCCAAGATTTCTTACAATATTGTAGACTTTATTCAACAGAGGCAAAGTCAACTCGAAGAAGATGTAACTCTCCAGTGTGAATGCTTTTGGATGCTTTCTTTCTGTAAAGTTAGATAATCTGCTTGCAATATAAATCCTGTAAAACTCACGAAGTTCCCTGTGGTTGTAAAGATTGTAGTTCTTGTACCTGCCACTGGTTAGTGCAGATGCTGATTATTGAGTTGATTATCCTACTTTCTTAAGCTTTCCCATTTCAGTCAATTCTCTGTTATTCATGAGCTGATTACCCAGGTGGTAGATCACCTCTGTTCCTGCTTCCCTTGCCTCTTTCCTCTACTACACGCCACAAGCCTATCCACATACTCATTAGCATTTCTACCAGTGGGTGAGCAATATTAGGGAGGGGAAATGAAATGCCAATCAGTCAATTTTATTACTTGTTAGCAGCCCTTCTAAAGGTTTGGTGGAAGAAGAAATTTTAAAATAGTAGTTGAAATTAGGTTTGGGGATTATCTATGGCTTTTATTTATTCATGCTCTCTCACTTGTCTATTAGCATAATCTATGTCTGTTGCACAGTACAATTATCTTGAATAAAAATGTGCTTTTACTGAAGAGAGTCACGTTTTGTTAATAAAGCTGTGTAGAGTCTGGAAAACACATTGGGAGCTTTCATTATGGTGTTATAAATATACATGTAAAATATTATGATTAAAAGTGACTACTTAAATAATGTTGGTAGTATTTAATAATTGATATTTGCAACATAGAAATGAAGCCATTCAATGAAGTATGCAAAATTTAAAGTTTTCACCTTCAGGTTTTCATATATTTTCTCCTTTCCATTGCTTCCCAATTCAGAGCTGTAGAATTTCTAATGGGTAACACAAACAATGCAAATGATGTCACTAGCCATATCATATCACCTTTCAATAGAAAACTCAGCACAGTGGTTACTTTTAGGGATACATATCAATAATGTGAATATCATATTTGACATCTGCACCAGCTAACTTAGTGTCAACACAGGCTGGATTGTCTGAGGAAAGGGAATCTTAATGGAGAAAACACCTCTAGCAGATTGGCCTATAAACAAGTCCGTGGGCCATTTTCTTGAGAAAATGAGAGGGTACAATGCATTGGAGATGGTGTCATTCCTGGGCAGGTGGGTCTGGGATATATAAGAAGGCAAGCAGAGTAAGCCATGGGGAGCAAGCTAGCAAGCAGGGTTCCTCCATGGCCTATACACCAGCTCTTGCTTCATGGTCCCTGCCTTGAGTTCCTGTTGAGTTTCCTCAGTGAAGGGCTATGATATGGAAATAAAAATAAACTTTCCTCCCCAAGTTTCTTGTCTCATTTATCATAACAATAGAAAACAACCTGGGACAGCAGCCTAATTTGCTGATATGCCAAAGTTGGCAGAGTATTTCATCTAGATTCTTTGATTGTCAGACATCAAGCAGAGAGATATCCTATATCAATTAGAATTAGTAAATCTTTTTATGCTGCTGTTGTTTTTATTTTTTAATATTTTATTAAAGAAGTTGTCTTGTTTGTTTGGTTTTTGGTTTTTTACAGCTCAACATTTAGCTCTACTTCCCCTAGCTCTCACCACCTCCCCTCTTCCCTAGGTTAGAACATCTTCTTTCCAGTTCCTAAACCTTTATAAGTATCTACTTTTTAATCTAAGAATATAAAGCCCTGGAGTTACTAAATATACAATCTTTCATCCCATATACAGCACGAGAATCTAATTTGTAACAGTCTCTTGCTATGTAGATCCATAACAGACCTACGTTTACAGGCAACCTAAACTTTTTATTAGCATTAAAATTTTAAGAACCTTCTTTTTAAAATATTTCTTAGTATAGACCATGAGAAGAACATCTTCCTGGTAGGGAAGCAACTTCTTGTATGAATATGTGTTAAATACAGTAAAAGTTATTTTGATAGCCAATTTTTATTAGTTAGAACCTTGCTATTTATATTAGTCACAATTAATATAGAATGAACAGTATGTAATAATAATTAATAATAATTTGCTTGAGCTTTTCTAAATTTGTTATTACCCATAATAGATAGGGTAACACGGCCAAGAGTAGGGAATACTTATGTGTTTGTTTGTGTAGTGATGAGTGTGATGTAACATTAATCACTGCTTCATTAGAATCTCAGACTTCAGCCCTCCCCATAAATGTATTTTTGACAGAAAGTTCTCAGTTCTCATCAACATTTTAAGAAGTAATAATTTAGAAACGAGGTTATGAGGCTACAGATAGGTTATTTCTATTTCACTGAAAGATTCTCTATAAACATTCTTGTAATTTTGGATCAAGCAGATGTTATATATGAGTGTGTGTGTGTGTGTGTGTGTGTGTGTGTGTGTAAAAGCCTGGATATTCTTTCTGCTGTATTCCCAAACCCAACTCCATTCCTGATATTCCACCCAAACCATCATTTGATATTTCCTTCATTGGTCAGGGGAAATAATGGGATGCTACTTGGTTCAATCTAATGTATTTCGACAGGAACCTAACAGGCTTTTCAGATACTAAGGTAATAGTGTTGGGAAATTGGTAGTTGTTTCATGTTATGGATCATGAGACCATGTGTAATTAGAGCTCAAATATGACATGAAAATGAAAATTCTTCAAGGCTAAGTTTGGACAGTGGTACCTATAGTCTAATTGAGGAATTCATTTATGACCTAGTTGGTAGGTTTGGGGTCTTTTAATTTTCTCTTGAGCATGTGCTTGTGAGATTGATATTCCATGCTTTGAATACTTGGCATAGAAAGAAAAGTAATTCAAAGAAATATAAATTGTTTAATTCCAGAATGTCTGCTAATGCTAATACAGAAGAAACTCCATGTAATAGATTTGATGCTATAGGTGATTTGCTTAGAGGACATTAAATCACACAAAGTAGAATCAATCTAGAGATGAATTGAAAGATATGAGGCATTCTCACTAGGCCTGTTAGATTTTAGCAAAAATTATGATAATAGGATGGAAATGTTTGCTCACCAGCTTTGGCAAGTACCATCTCCAAATACAGTGCCTCTAGGAGGCAGTATGAGGTCTAGGCAAGGGTCACAACCAATTTTAAGTCATGATCTACCATAAAGCCCCAGTTTTGTTCTTAAGAAAAGCATAATTGTACCAGTGGGTAGCTTATCCTAGGCAACAACTATCCAAAAAAGACCTTTGCTTGTGTGCTTAAGAAATAATTCTGATGACAAATTTGTAGTATACCATCTGTACAAGTGACCACAGCTGCCATCTTCTGTCTTTGTTTAAATCATTCCCAGTAGAAACTGGAGCTCGTACCTAAAAGTAACTTAAGGATGACAGAGCATGGAAAATGAACAATTTTACAAAATAAGTTGGGTAAAATCTACTTGAGGCCAACTTCTCTTTGAACATTAGCCAGACCTGGACAAGTACCATTAAAGAACTTTTACTTTATCAATTTCTAAGCATGCTGTGTGATTTCTTATTATTTCTACAGCAAGTGGACCCTCAAATTCAACAAGGGATGGTACGGATGTAACGGGGGAATGATGTGCTTAGCCTTATATATCAGGAATATCTGCTACACAAAAATGACATGGAGACTTATTAATTATGAAAGCTCAACAGACAACTTAGGCTTTTTTTTTCTAACTATCTCTTATAACTTAAATTAGCCCATTGCTATTAATTTACTTTCTGCCTAGTGGCTTTATTACTTCATATCCATAGAAACCATCATCCTTGTTCTGTATCTCCTGACATCTCTGCCTACTTTCCAGCATCTTCTCTGCCTGGAAATCCTGCCTAGCTATTGACCACACAGATTTTTATTAAGCCAATCAGAGTGATACATCTTCAGAGTGTACAAAGAATTTCTTCCACAACATTTTCTCCTTTTTGTCTAAATAAAAAGTTGAGGTTTTAACTCTGATATAGTAAAGCTAAATGTAATAAGAACAATTATCAGATAAACACTAAATAGAAATGAAAGGTATTAACTTTAACAAATGAAACTATATACAATAAGAGCAATTATCAAGTAAGAATTGTGTTCACAATGCCCAGGGCATCTGAATTTGGCAAATTCAGAGATAATGCTCCATTATCTATCCTATCTTGATGAGTCTGAAATTTTGTACATAATATACTTTCTTCCAAGACTAAAGAAATTTTTAACTACAAATATCTACTGCTAAACCACATCAAAGACCTGAGAAGTTTATAATATTACAAAAAGATTATTCTGTAATGAATGAGACTATTTTATTAGTAAAAATTATTCACTAGCCACTTTGGTGGCTCCAACCACATCAAACAAAACATTTAAAACAAAATAGTCACATTTATAGCCCAAAGACACTGCAGAGCACAATCCATGAAGTGTCATTTTCACACTCTTAAGGTGTGTTTGGGCCAAATAGATTTATGCTCACATACTTGGAAAGATCTTACCATTCCCCCCAGTCTTGACCACCTTTGGCATTGTGAGTTTCTAGGGTTTCTATGGGATGGTGTGGGAGAAGGGGAAAACCTGAATGAAGACTTTCCCTGAATAACGACAATTTTAAGATTTGGAGGATCAACCATATTCTACAGATCATTTAGCATCTTTGCAACCAGGATCTCAGCCAACATAGCCTGCATTCATTGTCTAGCTATGACCCATGAGATTAACATTAAATGACCAGGGACTCTAGATGGAGAAACCACATTATGATCCTGCTCTCCTCTAGTAAGTGAACAATTTATCTTTCTACAGAATTGAAGAATTTATCTTGTACAGGACAAAAAGGACAAAGTACATAAAGAAAAAATGCCAACCTTGTCTTTTAGATGTTGTTCTTTCTTGTTTTCCAATAGAATGAGAAACCCCTTAAGAGAAAGATTATTTATTTAGTGACCTAATATATTTCCAAGGGCAATAAAGTGTCTGATAAAATGTGACCAAGTAAGAAAATACATTGGATTAATAAATGTGGAGGCCTTGCTGAGAAGAAGGTCAGGTAGTAGCCCCAACTGTATTTCTATATTTCACAGGCACATTTCTTACTGCTTTTGAATATATTGTAGATTTTGGGGTACATAACTTGTTTTTTTTATGTTGTTGTGTTGAATGCCCACCATGTAAATATATACAAAAAGTTTCTTTTGGGGTAGGCATACCTTGTGTGTATTCTGCTCCTTTGATAATGCAAACTTTGTTAAAGTAAGAAAAAATAATATTAGAAGTTAATGAAATAGGCTAAAGGGATGACTCAGTGTTTTAGAACATATAACGGTTTTCCAGAGGACTCAATTCCAGTTCTCAGAACCCATGTTTAGTAGCTTACATTCACATGTAACTCCTGCTCCAGAGGATCTGATGCTTTAGGAACCTGTGGCCACATAGACTCATGTGTATATGCAACCCCCACATATATGCACTTAAACATGAACAAGTCTTTTTTGATATTAGCCAGGCATGGTGGCACATATCTTTAATTTCAGTACTTAGGAGGCAGAGACTTGCAGATTTCTGAGAGTTTAAGGCCAGTCTGTATACACAGTCATTTCTAGGCCACCTGGGGCTACTAAGTGAGACCATATCTCAAAATAAATAAGTAAATAGATAAATAAATGAAATAAATTAAAATATAATTGCTATCTAAATCTCTCCTAGTTCCTAAAAGAACTCCTGATTATTGTATTTAGAACCAAAAAGAGAATATCAGGAAGATTAGAATCATTATTCCCCAAACTCTGGCCTGTCATTGACTTCATATTTATTTCATTAAAGGAAGGCATTGAACTGCACAGTGCCTCTTTGGCAGCCAAGGCTCTCCATGACTGCACATGCTTATATGTTTGTTGCGGGAGCTCCTTCCGCTCCTTCAGCCAATAGCCGCTGAGATACC
>LOEQ01006728.1:111745-136472 GCA_001685075.1 Bramus lutescens | reverse complement strand
TTAAGTTTTACCCTTAAAATAAATACCCCTTTAATTCCCAACTGGTGTGGGATTGTTTATGACTTACGCCTTCATATGTTGGTAATAATGCCTGGGGCATCTCCTAGATTTCCCTAGAAGCAATGGTCTCCTTAGCTGATTCAGATATTTTGATAATAATTAGGAAAAATACCTATATTATTCAACTTTATTATCAATAAGATTTTTGGGGATTCCTGCATCTGAAAAAATAATATTAGTGCTGTCTTAGTCTAGTTGTAGAAACAGAAAAGTCGATAAATGTCTACAGCAGTAACCATATAATTAATACACTTATCAAATCCAAATAATGAGGAGAAGAGAGATGATTGGTTTATCCTACAGGTTCATAAGAGGTTGCATAAGAAATCTTTTCTCTAGGAAGGTTCATGAGGAATTTGTACTGCTGTGACATGAGTAAAATACAATTAGAGATGGACTTGTCAATGGCCATTATGTCTAAGACACTGCATCACTATGAAAGGAAATTGGGCCATTTTATCAAGTGGTAAATATAATCAAAGGAAAGGACATGCACAAATGCAGTACTGTTCAAAAGCCACATGCAATTTAAAATGAGAATAGCAGCTCCAACATAAAGATTCTGAAAAAAATTTACATCTTTTCTTGTTCACCCATTCATGCATTCATTCCACCCATTGATCATATTTACGTAACAAAAGGAAATATAGGAACAACATTAGATGCATTTAAACCACAGACAATACAGAGCTTATCCTGTCATCTGGGAGATGTTAAATAGCTCAATAAACAAACACACAAAGAATCATTTTGTGAAGAAACCTCTAGTGGTTGTAGCCACAAAGTAAGAAGGTGATTTGCAATGTCTGTGTAGGCCTCACATCTCCTATGCACTCCCATGGAAACCCAGGGGAAAGAGGATGGCTTGGTGACATTTACAAAAACCTCTAAAGTCTCGTCTCTAGTCATCTGAAGTTGGATAGATGGCATGTTCTTCACACAGTCATTGTAATGGAAACAACAGAAATATCAGGTTCTCACAGATGTGGGTTTTTGCATTGCTGTAATTCGGTGTTTGATATTAAGATACATTCCTCATCAACATGGTTCTGTTATACATCACTTAATAAGTATCTTTCTCTCTCTTTTTATACTTTTTTGCTAAAGTTTTATTACTTGCTGAATATTTTTAGATTTATTTTATGCTGTGGAAATTATCTTAGGAAAAAAGTAAATATAGGCTCTTTTCTTATTTATGTTCAACACCAATCATAAATCAATATAGAACTTGTGGCATCAATAATGCATTTTCATAGGGACTGTAAAGGAACAGAAGCTGTAGTGCTGACTCAAGACTTTTTACATAGGAGAAAAAAATCTGAGAATCACAAGGGTATTCTTTAAGAAGTTGACGATGACCAAGTGAGAGTAATCATACAAGCTGATCCAACACAAGAAATGCCAAAGACATCATGTGAACCATTAAATGATCATTTGGAGTTAGAAGCTATTTGACAGGTGATCAGGCTCAGTAAATGGATCCTAATAGGAAAACCAAGTGATTTTGAAGGGTTATCTTATTCTCCAACAGTACTGTTGAGAAATTGACCAGTTTTGGGATTGAATGTGGTGTGTGATGAAAAGTGAAGTAAGTGGCAGTTGGTGATGCCCAGCTCAGTGTTTGAAACGAGAAGAAGCACCATAGCACTTTTCAAAACCAACTTTGCACAAGAAGAAATATCATAGTGCAAATTGGGGGTCTGTAGCAATTATGATACACTCAAGCTCCCTGAGTCTCAATGATTCCTAAGATGTCTGTTAGGGTCAACAGGGAAGGTCTAATTCTTCTCCAAGACAATGATCAACACTGGGTTTAATGTCAAAGACTTTAAAAGTTTAAAATCATGAACTATGATTAGTGATGAGAGATGTTCATTTGGTGTTCCATCTCTGCAATTTTTTCACTATTTCTTTAGGATGCCCATATATATTTTTATAATATTATACATATTAAATTATAGGAGGCTTCAATTGTATTGTTTCCATATAACCCCTCAAACGGCTCTCCTGTTTTAGTTGTCCCTTATCTTATTCATTCATCTGCTTTCTCACTCTGTCTCCCATTTCAGTTCCTGCCTCATTCATCATATCTATTTATTCTATTTATCATGCAGAGGGAAAGACATCCCTACCCAGTATTCCCTTACTCTAACTCACCTCTGTGGTTATATGGATTTTAGTTTGTTTATCAATGACTTAAAGTCTAACATCCACATACAATAAAATCATGCCAAATATGTCTTTCTGGGTCTGAGTTACCTCAAAAAGAATGATGACTTTTCTAGCTCCACCCATTTCACTGTAAATTACATAATTTTGTTTTTAACAGCTATGTAATATTCCATTTTGCAAATATACCACACCTTCTTTATCAATTCATTTTTGATGGACATCTAGGTTGTTTCCAATTTCTCATTATGAATAGAGAGGAGCAATGAATGTGGTTGAACAACTGTCTCTGTAGTAGGATAAAACACACTTTGGGTGTGTGCTCAAGAGTGGTACAGTTGAATTTTAAGCTAGATCAATCCCCATCTTTCTGATGAACTATCACAACGATTTACATTATGGCCGTACAATTTTGAACTCCCATCAGCAAAAAAAAAAAAAAAATCTCAGCTACAAAACCTTCAGTCTATACACGTGACCTACTTATAAGATATGGCGATGTTATAGTGGCACAAAACGTGAGTCAGTAACCAACCAATATCTGGTTTGAGTTAATGACTACTCCATTAAATGGAGACTATACCTAATGATGCTTGGGTAGCCAATAACTTGAGACTAGATAGGCCATGAACCTAGGGGAAAACCCAATGCTATTCTTTTTCTAAGAGATTATAGCAATCAGTTGACTCCTAATGACATTCAGCTATGTGCATATACACATTCCTTGCTCAGAGATTATCAGAGAATCTTAATTATGTAGCATAGGCCAAATACAGAGAACTCTGTGGAAAAGGAAGCTGAAAGAGTGTAAAAGCCAGGGATGATGGAGGACCCTGAAGAATTAAGATCTAGGCACAACAAACCAGGCACACATATTAACTCACAGAGACTGAGGCAACATTCGCATGGTCTGTGGGAGTCTTCACCATATGGGGGGACTGTTTCATATGGGATCCTTCAGCTGAGAAGAGAAGTAGACATATGCTTCTGTCTCTAACCCAGAAGCTATCTCCAATAAACCATCACTTGGAGAAAATTAAATTTTTATTTGCAAATGACTGTCCAGAGATAAATTAAGTTTGATTGGTTAAAAAAAAATAAAGAAAGAAAGATGGGTAAGTATGGAATGGTGGGTGGATGTGATCAAACTACTGCATATGAAAACTAGAATAATTAATAAAAATATAAACCATAATAAAAAGTCTGACTTGAGTTCCATGCATACAATTTGAATATTTTTCCAACAAGAAATTTATTTATTACTGCTATATAACATCCCAAGCTTTGGGGATAAATGTGCTCTTGGAAAGTATTCTCTGCAAAATGGGAATCAGCATCTGCCTGTAGGAAGCTTCATCTTGTGTTGAAGGAAGGCCATTTGTTGGTTCACTGCTGCTTAGCTCCAAAATAACCACACAGATACTGTATTAATTAAATCACTGCTTGGCCCATTAGCTCTAGCTTCTTATTGGCTAACTCTTACATCTAAATTTAACCCATTTTTATTAATGTGTATTGCCATGTGGCTGTGGCTTACTGGCTAAAGTTCCAGCGTCTGTCTATGAAGGGGGCTACAAGGCTTCTCCTTGACTCCACCCTTCTTTCTCCCAGCATTCAGTCCAGTCCTCCCCAACTAGCTCTGCTCCACCCCGTCCTGCTCTGCCATAGGCTCAAAGTAGTTCTGGATTCATTAACGGTAATCACAGCACACAAAGGGAAATCCCACATCAACCTTGGAAAAAGTTGGTCAAATCCTTGAAGACACATCAGTGTTAATAAACAGTACAAATAGGATGGGTGAGCAAATTTCATAGTCAACTATTTTTAAAATATTTTGTCTTTTTTTCTTTTACTGAAAACATTTTTAAACAATATATTATGATTGCAGTTTCCCCTACCCCTCTTCCTTTCAGTTCCTTCCCATAGTCCTCCCATCTGGAACCACTTCCTTTCAGTCTCTCCTTAAAAAAACAAACAAGTATCTAAAGAACAATAACAAAATACCATAAATAAAAAACAAACAAATTGAAATATGGCAAAAATAATAGAAATATTTAATAAAAAAAGAAAAAGAGCCAAAGAAAAAGCATAAGAAGAATACATACAGATGTAGAGAGGCACACATTTGTACACAGTAATCTCATAAAATCCCTAAACTGAGAGACTTCAAAATTTGCAAAATATGCAGAGAACCTATAATGTAGGGAGAAAATGCTCTGACTGAACATTATGAGACAGGTACCTTTGAGATATGTCATTGAGTTCGTTTGGGTGGGTCATCCACTGCTGAGCATGGGGCCTGCTTGTTAAAAGTGGTTTGTTTCCAGTCATGCCAGCACCACTTGTTGAAAATGCTTTATTTTTCTATTGTATAATTTTGGATTCTTTGTTAAAATTCAGGTGTCCATAGGTGTGTGGATTTATATCTGGGTCTCTTATTCCATTTGTTCACCTACCTGTTTGTTTTTATGCTAACCCCAGACATTTATTATTATTATTATTATTATTATTATTATTATTGTTATTATTATTATTACTATAGTTCTGTAGTAGAGCCTGAAATCTGGGATGGTGGTAACTCTAGAAGTTCTTTTATTGTATAGGTTTGTTTTAGCTCTTCTGGGTTTTTTAATTTTTCATATGAAGTTGAATATTGTTCTTTTAAGTTCTATAAAGAATTGTGTCAGGATTTTAATGATGATTGTTTTGAATACATAGGTTGCTTTTCGTAAAATGGCCATTTTTTTACTGTGTTAATCCTAGTGATCCAAGAGCATAGGAGATTTTTACATCTTTGACGTCTTCTCCGATTTCTTTAGCCAAAGCTTTAAATTCTTGTCAAACAGGTCTTTCATTTGCTTTTTTAGGGTTACAACAAGATATTTTATAGTAGTTGTAGTTGCTATGAATGTTGTTGTTTCCCTGATTTCTTAGATCAATTATTAATTGTATATATGAGTTCTACTAAAGGTGTTTACCAGCTGTAGGAGGTTTCTGGAAGAATTTGGGGGTTGCATATATATATATATATATATGATATATCATATATATGATATCCTATCATATTGTCTATAAATATTAATACCTTGATTGCCTCATTTCCAATTTGTATTCCCTTGATCTTCTTTAGTTGTCTTATTGCTCTAGCTATATATTCAAATATTATATTGAATAGATATATAAAGAGTTGAAAGCCTTGTCTCATTACTGATTTTGGTGAAATTGTTTTAATTTGATGTTGACTATTTAATATGATATTGACTATTGGCTTGGTGTATATTGCTTTCATTATGTTTAGGTATGCTCCTTGTATCCCTCATCTCTTCAAGACTTTTATCATGAAGGGGTATTCCATCTGGCCTTTTTAGCATCTAATGAGATGATTGTGTGGATTTTTTTCTTTCAGTTTATTTATATGGTGGGTTACATTAAAGGTTTTCATATGTTGAGTCATCTCTGCATCTCTGGGGTGAAGCCCACTTGGTCATAGTAGCTAAACTTTTTGATGCATTCTTTATTTCTGCAAGTACTTTATTACATTCCAACAACAGTTTTCCCTACCACACCTCCTCACACCCCCTGGGCCTCCCCCCACCCAGCTCCTCACCTACTCCTCCCAGCGGGTAAGTGCTCCCACTCGGAGTCAACAATTTCTGGCAAATTAAATTTGGAAGACAGTGGTGAAACTTGGACTATCTGAGGTCCCCCTGGCAGTAGGACCAGAATCTATCCCTGGTACGTAAACTAGCTTATTAGAGCCCATTCCCTATGGTAGGATGCAGGGCTCAGCCTTAATTGATCGGGGAGGGGCTTGTCCCTGCCCCATCTTAATGTGCCAATCTTTATATTATTTCTATTCTAATTTTATGTCTTGAATAGTTCCTATCACTTGTTCATTTTTTCTTGAATTTCTTTGACATTCTTTAAGGGATCTGTTGATTTCCTTCAATTTTTTGATTGTCCTTTCCTCAATTTCTTTAAAGGAGTTTTTCATTTCCTCTTCAAAGATCTCTATCATCATCGTCATCATCATCAAGTTTGTTTTAAGATCATTTTCTTATGTTTCCACTATGTTGGAATATTCAGGTCCTGCAGTAGTGGGATGGCTGAGCTCTGGTCATGATATATTGATCTGACTTTTGTTATTTGTGTTTTTACACTTACATTTAAGCATCTGGATTTGGAATAACTATATATCTAGGTTTCGATTTATAAATTTGTCTTTGTTGGATAGGTGTTGTAATCCTTAGTTTCTCTTTCCACTCTTGTCTTCTGGGTCTTGTGACCTCAGTTGAGTAGAGTGTCTCCACCCACACTAGGGGTGAACTTCTGATGCCCTGGATGGCCTCTATTCCACCAGGGGGTTGCTACTCAGATTTGAGGGATGAGGTTTGGCTATCTATGTTTATGTCTTCTGACATGGCCAGGGATCCTCTGTGTTTCAGATGTTGGCCTGTCTTCTGGTGGAATATGAAGCTTTTGTATTCTTGTATCTTATAAAGGAAGCCCTCTGCCAAGTTTGAATGTTGAGAAGAAACAAGGAGAATGATAGTCACATGGTAAGATTTCTTTTGTAAATCAAGGATCTTGTGTGTTGGCCAGATGCATTGATGAACTACACAGAGCTTGAAAACCTTAAAATGTGAAGGGAAAACGAGAATGGGGCCCATGTGCAGAAGGGAAGGCAGGTCAGAAGATAATTTATGTTAATAAAGATACATGTAGTTTTGACTGATTTGAAGGCCTCAGAGGTAGGGAAGTGAAAGGATTTTGGCATAGATATTACCTGTGTATCTTTTATGGATTCAATAAAATCTAGGGACAAGTATGAAGGAAGAACATTTGAAACCCTATACACTGCAGGCATTTCTTCACTTTCTCTTTTCCATTTTTTTACTTCTCTGGTGTTTTTGTATTGCACATTTGATGTAAGTACAAATTTGTATAGAAATATTTGCTTTATTTTAAATACCAGTCTTTATGGTAGCATGATTAACAGACTAAGTCAATTTAAGTCATGGCTGTATTGTCAATAAAATATTCCTTACTTGAATACCAAGGCAGTAATCTTCTAGTATCTAAAGTAACCAGGAACCTTGTTTTCTGAAATTAGATTGCCCTATGTTAAGTCTCAAGTTATTAGTTTAATATAATGTGCAAGATCCAGCAATGGTAACTCAAGTGTCTACCATAATTTATAAAAGAAGTAAATAGATGTCAAAGTAGCAATTATCAGTGAATTGAGACAAATATTGCGTATATATTATGGACACTGGTTCAAGACCTCCAGGACTCATCCTATAGTTTATTTTCCTTATACATTTACACATGGTAGAACTTGTGACCTGTGAACTTTACGTACAGTAAGAATGAGTTCTATTTGCTGATAAGCAAATCTCAGAGTTAAGACCTAGAGAAGAATAAGAATAAGATAACTTTTATTGTTATAGATTCTATTGATTGATGAATCAATGCACATGGACCCCCTATTATGGGGATGTGTTCTATTTACTTGTGGGGCAAAGCTCAGGATCAGGACCTAAACAATGCTCAGCATATTTGGAAACTCATGAAGGTTGGCTCACAGAATAGCAAAAACATCACCAAGTTGAATGGTTACTTTTCACTCTGGATTCCAGACACATATTATTATCCCCATAATTGTACAAATAAATTGTGACACAGTGAGGTCATCTAGATTTTGGGAAGCACCCTTGTTTTTAAATAGCTGAAATTTCACTCCATATCTTTAAGATTTCAGAACTTGGGTTCCATTGACTGGGAATAACCATTTTCAATGTCACAGTATTCAGTTCTGGTTCTATCATTACCACTTCTATGACACTGTGATTTACCCCACACAAAGTTTCACATAGGGGTTGAACTGAAGAAACTAATTGAAATTCCTCTGATAGGTTACACGATAGTGACAAGCAAAATTAACTGCTAAGATTTATTGTGTTTGGCCTTGTCCCTTTGGCTCCATTCACTCAAAGTCAAACCTACCGTCTTTTTTTTTGTTCCTGTTTTACATTAATGTATATTTCTATAGTACAAGGATATTTGGAAACAAGTTTTAATAAAGAATAAGCACATATGCAGAATTTTGCAACTTATGATATTTATTTAGTTTTAAAGTTTAGATCCACATAGTTGACATAATTCTAATCAGTTGACGAGCATCTCTCAGTTTGGGGAACTCAAAGAGTGCTTTTGTGACACTTTAGTTCTTGGTGTGGTTTGTTGCTTGATAGAAGGGTGATTTATGCTGCATTTACATGCAGAACCAGTTCAGTTGTTAGGAGGGTCAAGTCATTCAAAACCTAGATTTGACAGAATCTAGATTGCTAAAGTAGTCTTCCTTAAGATTAGTATGGCTTGAGACCTTAAATATTCATCATTAATAAAAATTCTATGACATTTTTCAAAGGAACATTTGCCCAGGTCATTTGACCAGATGCCAAGTTAAATCATTAAGCCATGGCCAACTGCCATATCATTTTTCTTTCTTTACTTAATATTATAGATTTTTTTATTTAAAGGAAACTTAGATATAATTTTACTTGAGCAGAAACTGCATAAGTGGACTTCCAAATTCCAAGAAATGCCTTGCCTGAGTCAGAACCTTGGAGGGCTTCACAAATCTCTCCTTGGACTAACCATAGAGATGATAGAGGAGACCATTTCTGAAATTTTAATATTGAAATTCTGAATAGGATTTATGCTTTAAGATATATGAATAGGAAAGAGGCCACTTTTGTTATTGCTGCTATGCCAGTGGTTGCTGCTGTTATTTTGGTCCTGCTAATAGATTATTCTGTGGATTTTTATTTATCACAATTTCCGGGAAACAAGCATATGTGTAATTGTTGGCATTATATTTAAAGTCATGAAGATTTTGGTGATATAGATCTGTTTGTTATATAATGTGCTGAGTATATGCTGATTATATTGCATATATCTTTGATAATTAGCAGCCATCTCTATTTCTAGCAATATCTTCAAATGAATTTTTGCTTCTTCTTTGAAAAATTTGCATTTTGATCTGATCAACATCCCCGACTACCATGTTTAGCTCCCTTTGTGACAACAACCATCTCCTTCCCTGTTTTAAGTAGCCTTAAAAATGAGTGCTATTATTTATAGCCTCTGATTCCAATTAGGGCTGACAGTATGCCCTTGGGAGTTGGGCCAATCTCTGGTGAATAGGCACCGTGACAGTAACCACATCTCTAGAATAAGTGACCTTCTCTCAGTAGTCATCACCTGTTGGTAGCTGGACACCTAGGCATAGCATCCCATGAGTCCTCTCCACAACCGGTGATGGAAGTTTGACTGGCTTAATCTTACAGGGATCTGTTACATGCTGCCTTAGTTTGCGTAAATTGTTGGTGATTCACTCATGCCAGGTCCAGATAAAAGAAGTTCAGAGCTGTCATCCTTGTTCAGTGATTCTTACATTCTTCTCACCTGTAGTTCCATCCTGTTCCTTGGCCCTTGGGTCAAGAAATGTCGATAAAGATGACATATCTACCATTGAGTACCCATGACCACTTATTCTTAGCAATTTTAGTTATGAATCCATATTAAGTACAAATCACTGCAAAAGAAGCTTCCCTGACCAATGTTGAGAGCAGTGCAAATCCATGATTTTTACACAAATAGAAGGTAGTTTGACAGTCTAGACCCGACTTTACTAAGTGCCTGTAGAAGAGCACTTGCAAAGTTCTCTGATGTGTGAATCAAACTTTTAACTGCTAAGTGACCACTGTGCAGCTCTGGTGACTTGGCTCTACACCCCTCAGTTTACTGAGGGCCTACCCTCATGTCAATAGTACAGAGAAGGAGCCAAGTTTACTACCCCAACTATGAAAATTTGCAGAGTCCACAAGACAAGCAATTTCACCATGTGAACCAGCAGCTCAAGTGCTCTGCTGCACAGCAGGGGCTTTTAAAAGAGCCATGCCTCTGTATTCTGCAATCAGTGAGCTCTTTGGGCATACCCCACGTTAGGCACCAGTTGCAACAATTCTTATTAATTATGAAAGTGTGATCTATTGCTTAGACTTGTTTCTAACTAGTTCTTATAATGTAAATTAACCAAGCTATATTAATCTACATTCTTTCCCATGGAGTTACCTCTCTTTCTTGTTGTACTTCCTATTTTCTCTCTCTGTCTCGCCCTTCTCTTCCTATGCCTGGAAATCCTGCCTGTACATCATGCCTACTGACTGGCCATTTGACTCTTTTTTTAAACCTTTCAGAAGGTGCCTTAGCAAGGATGCATCTTCACTGTGTACAAATACTCTGCAGCAGGACCTCTGAGCAAACTTCTTTATTTTTTTGTATTACATTTTATATTTAGCCTACAAGCCAGTGGATTTCCAGAAAGCTTTCTCATACATTATTTTTGATTACCTTACTCCCACCTCTTCTTTTTATTATTGTGCCCAAATTCCCATCTAAAACTTTAGCCTGAACTATCCTATCTATTCCACCATGTCATCTATGTTCTAATATCCCCTCTACTTATGCATTTTACCTGTGCTGCAAGACTTCAGGCTTCCACGGAGCTTGTCGCACACTTTTCATTTTCTGTTTTCTTCCACTCCCTCATTTCACAAGCTGTACACTGCTCTCCATATTTGAACCTTATTGTCATCAAGACTTAGTCTTCTATTTCTTTTTACAGACATTTTACTGTCTCTTCTCCTTAGTATGTCTTCCCCAAAAGCTTTTTTCTGATTATCTGTCTTTTACATGAACTCAAGTTCAACTTATCCAAAGGAAGTGATACCCTATTAAGGTGAGACTTGTCCATCCCTTCCTTTCTACTAAGAATGGATTCAATCTACATGTCCATCGAGTGATGAATGAACAATGAATATGTAGCATATAAACACAATAAAATATGACTCAGCTATAAATAAAAATGAAACCATGAACTTAACCAGTAATTTGACAGAACAGGAAAAATTATACTGAGTAGGGTCACTCAGGGTCAATGAGATAAGCACCAGATGTTCACTCTCAAATGTGGATTCTAGCTTTGAGTTTGTATCAATTATTTCAGTAAACTAAGTTACTTAATGGATCAAAGATTGAATTAGTATCCTAAAAGCTTTTAATCTTTATTCTACTTGAGATGAAGTCATTAAAAGACTATGATTTCTTATTTATCAATAACCAGAATTTAGTGAAGTTTAATTGATTTTCTAAAGAAAAAAGCTTTGTTCAATCTATTCATTGATTGCTTTTATAGAAAGTTTTCTCTTTATTGAGTTATTTATTAATTGAAAAACTATGCCTCCCTTCATGCCACAAAAATATTAATGTCAATGGCTACAGTAGGATTTATATGTAATATATATTACATTTATATGTAATATATAATAATATACAAATATATATTTAAGCACCACAGTATCATAGAGTGCATATGCTATTTATGTGTTTAGTCCATATTCAACATGTATGAGACATTCAGTATAAACCATATGTAACATCCAATTAACAGAAATAATTACATAATAAAAATCAATATAAAACACAGGGGCTAGGCTGGAGAGAGGGCTCAGAGTGTAGCATAACATACTACTTTTGCAAGAACCCAAGTTCATTGCCCAGCACCCAGATCAGGCTGATCCTATTATCCTGTAACTCCAGGGAGATCGAAAGTCCTCTTCTTACCACCTCTGTATTCACTGAACTCATGCGGACATACTTACAATCGTGTACACATACACATAATTTTTAAAAGTGAAATAAAATAATATAAATACAAATAAACATATTATTATATTTTGACAAAAGAATTACATTTAGTCAAAGAGACAAGAAATTAGTCCTTGAAAATAATGATGACATATGATTTTACTTAGGTCAAAATCAATGTTAATAGTTATTTAAGGAACTGTTATCTAAGAGTCATATGAGTAAGAGTTACACCCACATGTCATTTTGTGAGTGTCTTTAAAACTTGAGAGGTAAGGACGGACTATAAAATTGGGGTCCCTTAAAGACTTTATATTGGCAATTACATAAGAAAGGGGTTTGTGTATGCGTGTGTGTGTATGTGTGTGTGTGTGTGTGTGTGTGTGCGCGTGCGCCTGCGCACGCATTTGCACATGCGATGATAGAAAACCATAATTTTATTTCCCATTCAATTTTTTTAAATGTGTTATAAGGAGAGCCACTTGTTCATCCCAGCCGCCCAGCTAGCTTAGCCCCAAAATAACCACACAGAAACTATATTAGTTAAATTACTGCCCCACATAGTAAACTTTTCGGTGGCAGGGATTCTACAAAAAACCGCTTAGGTAAAAGCAAGCCAAGCAGGCAGGGTTGAGAGACTGGGCTGTGGACCGGCTAGGCCCTTAGGCTGTCCACCTGGTAGGCTTGGAGTACGAATCCATGTGGGCGCCAAATGCGGAAGGACACTTAAAACAAATCCCATACGAGCTCAGAATTAAGAAATAGATAGTTATTTATCTGTGGTAAACTCACAAAATCAGAATCCTCTGCTTGAACGGAGAAGAGAAACTGAATAAACCATCAGGAAAGAGTGCAGATGCATGCTCTACATTGCTTGCATAGTATAAGAAACCGTGCCCCAGTGGGCGGGTATCCACTGGCTGTAAGACTTCCTATAGCACAAATGTTCACAGAGAACTAGACATAATGATGGTTGGGTTCTTAATACCCCTAACTAACATTAATTAAGTAGACACTATACAAAATGGAATATTGCAGATACTGAGGCAGAAACATTTGCAAAATCTTTTCAGTAAGAACCACAACAAAGTGTTTTCCCGAGTGTTTAATTTGGCTTATTAAATTCTTTAGAAATTATTGATGGATTAGAGTTAATTGGATTTTCTGATAAAGAATGTTTTCATTGTTTAAAGACTCTAATGCATTAATTATCCCCTTTTCTGTATACAGCATGGCAAGAGGAACTTACATTTCCTGAAATGCACAGAATACAGTGAGTACATATGACACATTTCATGAAGAAAATGAAAATTCACATAATTTATCAGTATGCACAATTAAATTTACAAAACTAAAAGTATTTCACGCAGTTTCTGTTGTACTTTCTTGTAATATCTTGTTTTGAGAATAGATATTGTAAAAAGTAGTCTTGTTTATTTGATTTCTGGATAAGCAATAAGGTATCTCTTATCGTAAGCATTAGTTTTAAATAGCATTTTCCTGCAGAAAATTCAGTTTTCACAATCATGCAGGGAATATAAAATTGGAATTTAGAGCACAATTCAATATGTGAATTTTTTATTTATTCAGGTGAGATATGAACAGGTAAGTGAGATGCACTCATGTGAACTAATTTCTAAGTTCAGGAAATTTATAAATAGAATGCATTATTGTGTTTGTAACATTGCACTGCCAAGCATCCTTACTTTAATTTTCATCTAATGATGCTTAAAATGTCATCACTCTGAATGAATGTGAGTGAGAAATTAAATTTATTTGGAGATTATTTATTTCATGTTGCAAAGTTTTTGAATGCTAGTTTGACGAATGCTTCTGAATTCATTAAATTGGCGAAATATTTATACGTTATGTTTGAATATTTTTTTTTTAGTTTGATCTGTTTAGTAAGCGTCTTCTGGAAGATCCAGAATGCAAGAATAAAAAGATTGACGCAGATGGTCATAAAAATATAGCTGGTGATCTGTGGAATACTCTGTTAGAATTCTTGGATTGTGCCCATCATTTATTCTTGATATTTTGATTTTATTTTGGTGTGTTGCACTGAAGTAACTTTTGGTGATGTAAAGGTGGAGAGCACCAACTCACTTAGCTCATAATGAGAGACACTCTCGATTCTAATGAAGCTTTTATGCTTTACAGAGGAGTCTTAAGTTTTCTCATCCTTGAATGATCAAGCTGGTTTTCTGCAGCCTTGACAACATAAACAAATACCATTAAAGGACCGGTAGTTTTGAGTGTTCATCTCCATTTTCCATAAAGGTTGATAACACTGAAGGACAACACCATTGCTTTAAGAAGATCAGGTCAAAACATCATTTGAGTTTCATATACAGTGCTATCTTCCTGGGATCATGTAAATTTAAGGTTGATAAGTGATCAAGTTAAAATGAAAATAAAAAACAATAGAAAAGAAATACAATCATTTTTATACCCATGTCTTCATAATTTCTGATAATAAATATGAGATTATTCATTATTTTTTCTTTTATATCTCCTAAAATAATATTGAAATAATTATTTTCAGCAATAGATACTTCAAGAAATTTATTGAACATCAAATAAACATTTTTTTCTACTAGCAGAGATTTTATGTAATCCCAGAAAGTCCTGTTTTCAATTAAAAAAAAAATCCTTGCTTTTCTCATCATGTTATATCCTGCATAAAACAACTTGTCTGCCAATAGTGGGCCTCTGAATATCCTTTAGTATCAAAGAGGATTGAAAAAAAACTGCTATACTTTCATGAGATGGCCAAGGACAATTGCTGCTCCCTTCACAGATGACAGATTCCTTTTATGGATATTTGCTGCATTGTTTAGCCTAGAAATTATCACATGTAGATTGATTCTGCCCCCAGGAAAATGTAAAAGCACGTGTAAACTTGCAGCATTTAGCCAACACACACACACACACACACACACACACANAAACTTGCAGCATTTAGCCAACACACACACACACACACAAATGACTAGTGAAAATATACATTGCTAGGTGTCAGGCAGAGAGACATAATCCTACTGAGAAACTGCACCATTGGAAATTGGAAATGAGAGTCAGATTACTTCATGAAGCTGAGGGACAGGAAAACAAATCACCATTCTGGGCGCCGACTACTGCTGCATTTTCTTGTGTTTATATCGTCAAAACGTGCTCATAGAAATTCACACTTCCAGAGGACAAACCAAGTTAGACTATGGATTTTTTAAGAGCCTCGCTCTTATATAATATGAAAAGGAAAACAGAAAGAAATTGAAGCAATGCTGACTGTTAGCAATCCCATGAGCTTGTCCTAATGGGGAGTCAAAGTCGACAATTCACAAGTACAAATAAAGATACTTTGGGTTATTGCTACTTTATCAAAGTGCTTATGTTAAGACCTGTAAAGAACTAAGGCTTGCCAACTAAAGGATTTTATTCATATCCAGTTAATACCTTTAATTACTTTAATACCCTTAGATAGTAATTTAAAATTGAACTTAGTCTTCTGTTTATTCTCAGGACATGATATGGCAATGCATCTGTGCATCTTCAGGCATCTCACAGATATCCTATGTTTTTAAACCATTAGCATTTTAATCTCACATGAAAAACAGAGTAGATACTAGTGTCTCCATTTTGCTAAAAAGAAAAAGGCATCTCAGAAACAATTACAGTCCAACTGATTTTAGTATATCCCACCTGAATAATACTTCACAAATCTATTTATATATGTATGAGTTGATCAATATCATCTTATGATACTAAGAACTGAGGCTCATGGCTATGGCTTGTATGTGCCTGGAGCTTCTGTCTTAGAATTTTTGTTTTGTTTTATTCTGTTTTGCTGATACTTAGTGTTTTAATTTCCATTGGGGTTAGGTTAGCATATTTTTATTAATTAATTATTTAATTATTTTTTTCCAGCCCAATCACAGTTTCCATTCCCTCCTCTTTTGGGGGCCAGCCATGATAATCTAAGTCTGGGCAGGTCACACAAAAGAAGTTCTTTACTTCTAATCATTATCATCTGGGACTCTGGCCATCTATAAACTTAAATAAGAGGCCTGGATCTCAGTAGTTTACCCTGAGACAATGCCTGGCAGGCTGAGATTGCCTGGCATTCCAAGAGACAGCTTCCAGCACACCTCACCAGGACACCCCTAGACAAATGTCAGCCAATTAGGGGCCCTAAACCTCAGAAACTCCTCACCTCCAACTCTACTATAAAAACCCTATTCTAATTGAGATCGGGGCTCTCCAGATATTCCGATACATTGGACATGCAGAGAGACCAGGTTTGCAAACTTGATTAAAATAAAGGCTCTTTGCTTTCACATATGGGACTTGGTCTCCTTTGTAGGCTTTTGTGGAGATCCCGCAGATTTAGGCATAACACTCTCCTCCCAGTCTCTTTCCCCATCCTTCCATCCCTCTCTCTTCTCCCCCATACACTTCTTCCTCCTTTCTCTTCAGAAAAAGGAAGGACTCCCATGTATATCAGTTAGCCATGGTATATCAAGATGCAGTAACATTAGGCACCTCCTGTCCTATTAATGCCAAACAAGGCAACCCAGTAGGAGGGAAGGGTCCCAAATCAGGAAGAGAGACAGGCACAGCTCATGCTCCCATTTTAGGAGTCCCAACAAAAGACCAAGCTACATAACTGTAGCATATATGCAGAGGGCCTAGGTCAGTCCTATGCAAGCTCTCTGGTTGAGAGTTCATTCTCTCCGAGCCTCTGTAAGCTCAGGTTAGTTGACACTGTGGGTTCTCTTGGGATGTCCTTGACCCCTCTGGCTTCATCAATCCTTCTTCCTACTCTTTCATAGAATTCCCTGAGTTCTGACTACTTTTTGGCTGTGAGTCTCTGTATCTGTTTCCATCAATAACCCTCACAGTAATAGCAGAAACAGAGCCTGATCCAGGAAAGCCTTGCAGTGGAGGGATTATGTCCACAACTCATCCACATAAGCTTTGACCTATAATTTGCCCTGCCTACAAGACATACTGGGGTAAAGGTGCCACAGATATTATGGGAGTAGCTAACCAATGACAGGCCCAGCTTGAGACCTATACCACGAGAGGGAGTCTACCACAGACACTGCCTGGAGGGCCAGGACCCAGAGACTGGACAGCCCAGAGACCTAGGTTGGTACCAAACATGACTGACAAAAAATAGTTAATTAGGTGATTCCTAATGATATTCTATTATACTCATCGATTGGTGCCTAGCTTAATAGTCAGGAGGCTTCACTCAGAATCTAGTTGTTGGAAATTTAATGTCCTAGCATCTGTGCTGCTAAAGGGCATTATGACATGAGGGTTCTGCCCTCCTTGGTGGATTATCATTTTTATCATGGTAATGAATTTCATATCTGACAAGACTGGTTCTGATTGAAGGAGGATTTCTCCTTCTCCTCGGCTATTTCACAACTTTGTCGAGTACTGGCCTTGACAAAAATCACCTCTTGCCTGGGTAGGGTTGTGGGAATTTTAGAAATATAAGTAAAGATAATGAAGACGCATTAAAAAAAAAAGACAGACACCATAGAATAATACTGGGAGGGTATTCCAGTGACTGAAATCCTGAAATCCACTCATGGTTATTTTTCCACAGTTTTTATACCCAACATAAATGGGGGGGGAGAAAACAAAAGATTTTATTAACATGATACAAAGGATATCTCACACAGTAAATGGCTTTATCACTCTGAGACATCAAATCATCAGCATTCTGTTGTCTAGGTAGCTAAGGTGCTCTAGATAACTTCTGCTGAAGACTGCCCCTCCCCAGGTGACCTCAAAGTTACAAAAGAAGGAGCAGAAGTATTTTGCATATCCTGACCACCTGTCAGGATGGCATGGAGATATCTTAACTTCAAAAGACCCAAGCAATCACATCCTGAGTTAGGACATGCAAACTCTCTGACATCAGACAAGGAGAAAATGGGCCTGCATTTTTTGGCCTCCACACAACATGATACACTTTGACGTGTCATGCACCAAGAATGTTCTCAATTGATGTAGCTCTTATTGGACTCACCAGTATTTCAAATTATGGGTCAAATTCATTTACTTCATAAATTATACGGTTTGTGGTATTGTGTTATAGCAACATAGAAGGCTCTAGGACCCTCCTGGTATCGCCATTATCCATTAAGAAACAAACAATGGATCAGTATTATAGATGACTGGAAGGTTAAAAATGCCATGATTTCATTTTCTTGCAAGCAAAATTTAAATTGAGATTCCAATGGCAACGTGTTTAATCACCACTATTCCTACAGAATATACACTGTAAGCTTGTACATTCACCTGGGATAGTAGTGCAATTTTATCTGAATCACATGTTTGTACAATTGAAACACCAAGTAAATTGTCAGTGTGGTGTTTATATGGTTTATTGTTGCTAATAAAGTGAGTGACAGCTGTCACCATTGATTGACAGTAACCTAATAACACCTTCTTCCTTCCATGTCATTATCTGGTTATAAGAAGAGACAATATGTGAATATGAAAGGATACCCAGAAAAGTTGAAGGGGCACACACCCTTAATCCCAGCATTCTATATATCTAAGTAGGAGGATAGCTAACTGTATGTTTGAGGCTAGCCAGAACTCAAGCCACACAATGAGTTCTTGGCCAGGCAGACATACATGGCAAGACCCTGCTTCAAATGATGTGTAAGCAGAAAGAATGATAAAAGACTTCTTGACAGACATTAAAGGTAAACAGATGTACCATCCATAAATTGATCTCATGGTACACAAGTAGTGCTCACCTAGCCATGTCCTTCAGAGGCAGTATTACAATAGTGAAGCAAATCTCAGTCTTGGTGCCTCACATGTCATGGGAAGTGACTACATGATGATCCCATGTTTGGGAAAGTGCAGGAAGAGTGATGGAAATCATGGCAAGTATTGTAAAATATGTTTATTAAAACAGCAAAAATGGCAGTACGGTATTAGTAGATGTTCCTCTAGACACTGCAGCTTCTGATAAATGTTTTCATCATGTTTGGTTTTTATAATGATGAACACAGTCCTAAGTTACCTCCATGTCCACTTAAATTCCCTTCATATAATTTTCTTTCAGTTATAGAAAATGCAGCAAGCATTTTCATTACAAATTTGTTCTGAAATGTTAAAAGTTACATTACTCATAAAATTTACTATGCCACCTGATATCACAAAATTTAGTTTGTAAGATTAACTAGATTCCTTTCCCTCAAGAATGAAACAAAATTAACTTTTTTGTATATTTCTAACTTATATTAAAATAAAATTTAATTTTGAAAGAAAGATATAAAAATCATTCACTATATTTATAGAGCTAACCTAACTTTTGCCACATGATCATAAAGATAAATCAAGTGCTTCTTTTTTCTACCTATGCCTTACTTTTCCATTGTCAAATAGATTTTTATGATCAACCCCTTACCTCTTTTTTATTATATGTGTGTCTATCTCTCAGTTGTCTATTTATCTGTCAATCTATCTGTATATATGAATAGTTCATTTTTATCACTATAATTTGACACAATTACACTTACATTGGTTATATTAATCTATATTAATACTATTAACATCATTAACTATAGTATTTGGTTATTAAACTAGTTAATTATTAACACTGATTATTATAGTTCTCTGCATCACTTTCAAGAAATCTATCAAATTGACCATTTTTCTGAACTCTTGTGGTTTTTCTCTTAGACCTTTGCTTTGGAGTATACATGTTTAGATACTCTGTTAGTAAGTCTTGATGCTTACCATCAAAATATACTCAAGACCAGCCAGTGGGGGTGCACCCCTTTAATCCCAGCACTCTAAAGGCAGAGGTAGGTGGATCTTTGAGAGTTCTAGGCCAGCCTGGTGTACAGAGTGAGTTCCAGGACAGGCTCCAAAGTTACACAGAGAAACCATGTCTCAAAAAAAAAAAACCTTAAAAAACTAACAAACAAAACAACAACAACGAAAACCATTCAAACTCCAGTTCTCACCATGTAATGCTTGTCTCCTAATCTCTCTCTCTTTATCTGCCATTGTCCCAGTCTACTCTGTGACCTCTGAAGTCTGTTTAGGATACTGTCTTGAAGGCAATCTGTAAAAATCATGGTATATGTGGTTTATTGTGTTCGCTGACACCCCAGTGGTCACAAAGAAGTGGAACAGAAGCCAGCTCTCCACTGTTCACAGTTGGTGAGCACTTTTCTCTGTATCTTTCCTTTCTTGCTTTATGCCCTGTATAGAACTTTATTATGGAAAGAGAGAGAAAGAGAGAGAGAGAAAAAGACAGACAGACAGACAGACAGACAGACAGACAGACAGACAGACRGAMGGAAGGAAGGNAGACAGACAGACAGACAGACAGACAGACAGACAGACAGACAGACGGAAGGAAGGAAGGAAGGAAGGAAGGAAGGAAGGAAGGAAGGAGGGAAGGAAGGAAGGAAAGAGAGAGAGAGAGAAAGGAAGGAAGCAAGGAAGAAAGGGGGAGAGAGCAAGATGGGAGGAGGGAGGGAGGGAGGAAGGGAGAGAGAGAGAGAGGGGGGGGAGGGAGAGAAAGAAAAAAGAAAACCTTAGAAAGTTGGTTTTTATAGGTGGCTTCACATTGTCATAAGCTGAATAGACTTAATTTTTAGTAAAGATGAGAAAAACCAAAGGCATTCTATACAGTATTGATTGTCTGACCTTGGTAGCAGTGTCAGGAGTTGTACTACAGATAATGACATTATGCAAATTAGATCAGAATGCTTCTCCTTGGAGCTACATCCTGCAGTAAGGTCCCACCTTTCAGAGAGTTGGAATTTTAGTTAAGATTCCTTGCATATTTATTCCTAATTTCAGTTTTCTATGATCAATCCCAGCCGTAATATCCTCAAACCAAGCACAAAATACTGAATAGCTATTCTCTCTTCAAGTTAATAACAAATTATTCAAACAATGCATTTAAATACCTTATGAAGCCAAACAGAAATTTATTTTTAAGTATATTTTGTCTTTTTGATGCTGTCAAGACTGAACTTGGAGAAGCCCTGTGTTTAATAAACATAGATAAATGTACACAAGTATGTTTCTGAGTATTTTTTATATCTTTAGCAATTCAGTGAGTAAAATTTGTTGACTCCTATAGTCTTTTCTCATTTCACAGAATGCTAGATCTCCCTGATCAATCACTCTTCAAAGATCAGACGGTTTCTGAAAGTGGCCTGCAATGGCATGTCATGGACATTTTATTACTCCTTGTATTTGAAATATATTTAAATTAAAAAATACCAAGTTTATTTAAATCTTTAGTCATATTTTTCTGCAAATAGTAAGACCTAACCTTCCTCTCTGTGTATTTCTCATGGAGATTTGATAGGGACAATAATTTTTTGAATGTTTAATTTTAGTTATATTTGTTGACAATTGAATTATATTATTTTTTTCTAGAGAAATGGCCTTTCCATTTTTAATATACAATAGGACAGAAGAAAAACCAGAAGGCAATAAAAGTATTGCCATCTCCAATGTTTAGAAGGGTATTTTAGTAATGATGTGTTCTGCTCAGCATAATTTAGTCAACAATAAATTAGTATATATTATGCTCAGATTGTCAATTTTATTCTCTTAAAGTATGATAAAATAAATACAAAGGCAGTTCAGAATATTCAAGGTGTAAAGTCATCCATTAAATTTGTTGTTCTCAATCTATTATGGGAGTTTTCAGCACATCAAGGATGCTCTCATAAGCAACAATTTTCATTGTCCTATAATAGCTGAGAAATTAATGGACATTTTATTGGCTGCAATATTAGATGATGGAATGTTGTACTCAATTTAAATGATAGAAATATTTTGGAACCAATGTGCAAACCTCAATAAAAGCAGTTATTATACATTTTCACCAAGAATATAAGAATTTTTCTATTGGCTATATATATATATTTAGCTTCTGAACTACTGTATCTATAAAATATATTTTGCATAAATATATTAGATATAGGTGATATAGGCAGACATACATAGATATCATATATTATTCATTGTGTATCTGTTTGTAATCAGCTATCAAATTGTTTTATACGTATTCTTAGAAATTTTGTATGAAATACAATTGCATTGAATATCAGCTATCTCTGCCTCTGTGATGTTACAAATTGAAATCAGAGCCTCTCAGTTGCTAGGCAGGAACCATCCCCAGCCTACAGAGTTGTTTAGATGTCTTACCGCCAGCCTTCATTTGAAGTCTGAATATTTGGGGTAGAGTTGACGCTTCTGCTTCTTTAGTTTCTACCTACAGAGCAACACCATTCCTCCTCACCCTCGTCTCTTTTCAGTTCTCCATACGCTGCTCTGCTCCTGCGCTTCTCTCCCGAGCAAGTATCCACACACCATCTTCCATGCAAGATCCTGCTCTGTAGCATTACTAACTTCTTGAAGGTTCTATTTTACTGATCTCTGTAGACCCTAGTCTGAGCAAAAATCAAGAAAAATAATTCAACAGATCTTGTAATCTTCATGATGTATCCTGGATTTCATAATTAGATTTTGTATAGTTTAATTAATGATGTTTTGACTTTTTAAATTTAAAAGTGTAAGCCTCGATTAGGACACTGTCTTCATTTATTTTATTGCTTTAACATTTATATGTACTCCTGAAGAAATAATACTGTTTTTTTAGTATATTCTTTCTCCTTCTGCAACTCCTTCCAGATTGCCCCTTCCTACTCATCCAAATCCATGCTCTTTCTTTCTCTGCCAACAAAAAGAAAATAGGAAAGAAAAGAAAGTGAAGAAAAGAAAGAGAACAATGCAACTAAAAACTGATTTGTATATCAAACTCTTTTTATTATAATGAATGCTTCCTATTGTAAATCTCAGTGATAATCAACATTTTTTAAGAAACTGAAAATCAATTTTAGTTTATAGTTTTATTTTAGCAATCATATGTAAATTTATATGCATATTAATATTGTATATTTGTATCTATGTAAATATATGTGTGTTGTTATATATAGAGGGGGCATAAATGACCTTTTACCTTTTAAATAATCATCATATTTTAAAACTTGGGAACCAAAGGTAAACCTAATGTTTTAAAGAATTTAACATAAAGTTTATTATGAGATATGAAATTACCTGACCAATACATGCTTAGACATTTATTGTCTCAGTGGAATGAGAGCATGGATCTGCAGGAACCCGTGCAAATTCAAGATCTGTGTTACAAGAAAGCACCAGTGCCTTCTGCTGTCCAGACAGCCATTCAATTCACCCAAGAGGTAGAATTTCAAACTAAATTTAAGTATTTCATAACATAGCAAAGTGTCTGTGTTCTCAATATACGTGACCCAACAAAATCTGTTTTGTCAATCTATCGCAAATCCAAAGTTTACCCAAGAGCCTCAAAGCCTGGGAAGAGCCTCTGTTCCATGCCCAGGTCATTCTGAAAATGTTACAGAGGTCAATTTTCCAGAGCTCTGGCTTGTGCCGTAGGTCTGTTAATAAGAGGGAAGAATGAGCAAAATGAGTTGTCTCATCCTTGAGGTAACTCCTCAGAACTTTTCCTTCACTATATATCTGCAGCTTGGATTTCACATCATGCTTGTTTTTGTCTAAACAAGTCACAGCAAGTCCTCCACAACAGAAGATTGTTAAATGTGTAACAAAAATTTGAAGAGCATTGTGATGAAAACTTCAGCGCTATTCTAAGTTTTATGACTCCCCCACTACTCATTTTAGACATTTTTCACACACGATTATGTAGCAGCCTTTTACATGCCCAACTTTATGTAGGCTTCCTCAAATACCCAACTCTATCTTCATAAAAGAAGGCCCGTTTATTTGCTTGCTCATCTAAAATGCTGTAATGCTGAGGAGAGGAAACCGGCACAACGGGGGTTGTGTATGCAAATGATTTAACTGTTGTGTCCAAATGGTTAGTAGAGCTAGAGAGTCCTATCCCATAAGAGAGATTTCAGTGAGATATGGATCTTCTGTAGAAGATTATAAATAAGGGACGAGAACCTCCTAAGTGGGCTGAGGAAATGGCCCAATTGTGACTAACAGTGGCTGCTTTTGCAGATGTCCATGGTTCTGTTCCAAAGAATACACATGGGAACTCACAACCGCTTGTATCTCAAGATTTTTCTGATGCACTCTTCTGGCTTTTTCAGCCATCAGGTATGCACATTGCACACATACATACATGCAGGAAGCATTCATATGCAAAGGAATAAAACTAAATAAATCTCAAAAATAAATAAGACTCTTGAAAGATGACAAAAGTTTAAAGAGAAGTTCATTATCAATGTCCTTAATGGATGTGATTACTTTGGTTTACTTTTTTTGAGATAGGGTGTCATGTATCCCTGGCCTGTCTTTAACTCTCTATATTGTCAGGGATTACCTTGTATCCCCATTCTATTACCAGTGTCTCTGGTCAGCAGAGCTGGAATTGCAGGTGTGCTCCACAGCATCTGGTTTATTTAGTTGTGGAAATCAAACCAATGGCCTTGTGTATGCTAACTAAGTACATAAGTACAAATCAATTCAATCACCCACATGCTCAGCCATATTTCACATATTCACTACCTATAAAGCTTGGTTCTCAGTAACATGTCTTCAGTATGAGTTGTAGTGGCATTTCATTTGTATTTTAATAAATAAAGCTTGCATCATGATCAGAGAGTAAAACAGTCCCACTGGTCATTCTTACAAACCAGGCAGTGGCGATGGGTGGAGCTAGAGACAGAGACCCACATTGGAGCACTGGACTGAACTCCCAAGGTCC
>LOEQ01006728.1:94040-111172 GCA_001685075.1 Bramus lutescens | reverse complement strand
TTAATAGAAATGGGTTAATCAAGATGTGAGAGTTAGCCAAGAAGAGGCTAGATGCAATGGGCCAGGCAGTGCTTAAATGAATTCAATTTGTGTGTTGTTATTTCTGGGTATAAAGTATCCGTGCCTGAGCTGGGCCAGACAAAATGCAGGCCTGCTCACCTCATCACTACATACTTGGCCTGTGATATCTACTCATCCTTGCCTGATGCCAAAACTTTATTTAGATAAAATATTTCTGGCAAACATGATCTCAGAGCAATTTCAACAAATATTTTACCTTTCTTTCTGTATATACTTTAATTGGTCAAGTACTCTGCAATTAATTTCTTAGCTCTTTTCTGACATATACCTCTATGACGTCATCTCTACCACTGATAGGAGGGAACCAAGGGAGGAAGCACAAAGGGAGCAAATGCGAAATAGACATCAAATGTAATACATAAGACACCCTCAGCCTTAGGCCTTGGCCCTGTGCCATAGTTAATTTTGTCAACTTCCAACAAACATAGATATACCTGAGAGGAAGTTATCTCATTTGAGGAATTGCCTCACTCTGATTGGCTTATGGCCATGTCTCTGGCGTATTTTCTTGATTGTTCATTAATATGGGAGAGACTATCCCACTGCAGGCAGCACTGTCCCTGGCAGGAGATTGGAGAATGTATAAAAAAAGGAGCTGAACAGGTGAGAGAGGTCAATGTGAGCAGCATTCCTTCATGTTCAATGTTTCCTTTTGTACCTCCAGGTTCCTGACTTGACTTCCCTCCATAAAAGTCAATAAACCCTTCCTTCCCAAGTGGTCAGTGTTTCCTCACAGTAGCAGAAAGACAATTAAGAGTCTCACTACAACTCAGAGAGCTCTTAGCAAACAATATTTACAATGTTGATGTATCAAAGACATTGATGGGGTTTTGCTCTTAACATTTTTATGGTATTTATCTTCTGTGGTTGCAGAGAAGGAGGTTTCAGAAGAAATTCTGAGTCAACCATTTGAAAATTAATTTAATGATGGAAATGCAACTTACAAAAACGTGACTATTCAATGTCCAAACACTCAGTTCTGCCTTTGTATATAAACAATGATTGGAAAAAAAATAAGGAAAGCAATCACATTTTAAGTTTATTTTTTATGTAACACTGATCAAATAGCAGCTAGGTGACCGAAAATGTTCTAAGTACGTATTCTAGTATACTTATCTCTTTACCAGTACTATTTATAACATCCCCAAAATAGGCTATCATAAAACAATGCCCTTTTTCCAAATAGATTTTTATTTATTTTATTTGATGTGTATGAGTATTTCACTTGCACAAATGTATGTGCACCACTTGGGTTCTTGGTGCCCAGAACTGTTAGAAGATGGCAGTGGATCCCATGGAACCAGAGTTATAGACAGTTGCAATCCACCAGGTGGGTGTTGTGAATAACAGCCTGGTCCAAGGCAAGAGCAGCAGTGTTTCCTCATCCCTGCTCGAGCAATAACTTAAAAAAACAAACACTGTTTTTTCAAGACAGGATTTCTCTAACAGCTCTGGCTGTCTTGGAACTTGCTTGCAGACCAGGCTGACCTCGAACTAATAAAGATCAGCCTGCCTCTCCCTCCTGAGTGCTGGGATTAAAAGAGTATGTCAGCACTTCCCAGTGCTATAGTCATATGTGTGTGTGTATATATNTACTTATTAGCTCTTGTAGCTTATATTAACCCATTATTCTGATCTATGTTAGCCATGTGGCTCAGTACCTTTATCAGTGGAGCAGATCACATCCTGCTGCTTAGGTGGTCTGTCAGGAGTGGGAGGAATCAACTTCCTCCTTCCCAGAATTCTCCTGTTCTCATTGCATCATTTCTAATACCTGTCTGGTTTTCCCACCTATACTTCCTGTCTGGCCAATTAACATTTATTTAAAACATGATTGACAGAATACAGACAATTCTCCCGCATATATATATATATATATAATATATATGCTATAGTCATTTATATATAATTATTTATTTTTAATTGAGATATACATTTTCATTTTCCTAACTTCTCTTCATTCCTCCCCCTCCCCTTCAATTACCCTGCCCCCATGTTTCCAGTTTACTCAGGAGATTTTGTCTTTTCTCCTTCCTAGGCAGATTCATGTATTTCTCTTTTAGGTTCTTTTTTGTTGTCTAGGTTCTCTGAAGTTATGGACTATAGGTTGGTTATTCTTTGCTTTATGACTAAAAGCCAGATATGAGTACATATATTTTGTAGCTGTGTGACCTCATTCAGTATTTTTTTTAGTTCTGTCCATTTGCTTGCAAATTTCAAGATTTGATTACTTTTTTAACAACTGAGTAGTATTCCATTGTATAAACGAACCTCATTTTCCTTATCTATTTATCAGTTGTGTGGCATCTAGGTTGTTTTCAGATTCTGGCTATTATGAATAATTCTGCTATGAACATGCTTGAGCAAATGTCCTTGTGGTATGATTGAGTATCCTTTGTGTACATGCCCAAGATTAGTATTGCTGGGTCTTGAGATAAATGGAAATTGCCATTCTGATTTTCTGTGGGAAATGCTCTTGTACACTGTAAGGATTTATCACTCATATTTGTTTAATAAAACACTGATTGGCTAGGCATGAAGTATAGGTGGGGAAATGAGACTAAAAGAATTCTGGGAAGAGGCAAGGCCAGACTCAGTTGCCACCCAGACACAGAGGAAGCAAATTAGCAATGCTACACTGACAAAAGGTACCAAGTCACAAGGTTAAACATAGACAAGAATTATGGGCTTATTTAAGTTGTAAGAGCTAGCTAGAAAAATACCTGAGCCATTGACCAAACAGTGTTGTAATTAATATAAGCATCTGTGTTTTCCTTTGGGACTGAACTGCAAGGCTAGGCAGGACAGAAACTTTTACATGGATTTCTAAAGTGGCTGTACAAGTTTGAACTTTCACTAGCAATGGATGAGTGTTCCCCTTACTCCACATCCTCTCCAGCATAAGCTGTCATCAGTGTTTTTGGTCTTGGCCCTTCTGAAAGATATAAGATGGTATCTCAAATTTGTTTTGATTTGCATTTCTTTGATGGCAAAAGATATTGAGCATTTCCTTAAGTGTCTTTTGGCAACAAATAGTGCTGGCATAACTGGATACTGACATACAGAAGAATGCAAATAGATCCATATCTTTTGCCATGCACAAAACTCAAATCCAGATGGATCAAAAACCATAACAAAAAAACAACTGCAATGAAACTCACAGAAGAGAAAGTGGGAAATAGCCTTGAATGCATAGGGCCAGGAGACCACTTCCTAAATATAACCCAGTAGCACAAACACTGAGAGCAACAATTAATACATGGTACCTCCTGAAACTGAGATGCTTCTGTAAAGCAAAGGACATGATCAACAAAACAAAATGACAGCCTACAGAATGAGAAAGGATCTTCAGCAACTCTACATCGGACAGAGAACTGATCACCAAAATATACAAAGAACTCAAAAACTAGACATCAAAAGAACAAAAACATCCAATAAAAGATGGGGTATAGACCTAAACAGAACGCTCAGCAGCCATAGCCTTTTAATACACACTGTGACCCCACAGGTCAGAAAGTGGCTGATCCATCAGGTCTGAGACTGCTCAAAGTGATAAAATGACAAGGCTATCTCAAGGAAAGTTTTGCAGAATCATCAAAATGAACACAGGCTGATGTTCTATGTGTATGGGTCTGTCTTGTCTATCTGTCGGTCTTTAGTTCACTTTCGCTTGTCTCTCATTACTTGCTTGGTATTAACAAGGTTATCTTCATTTTCCATTCTTTGATATTTTAAACACATGACATCCTTCATATTCTTATCGCTACATGATATACAAGAAAGGGGAAATAAACAAATGTAAGCACACTGCTGCAAGTTAGCATGTCCTTTTAAGCTGTGCCAGACACCATGTTTGCTATAAAGAAAAAAGAAGAAAAGAAAATGATGGAGGAAGAGCAAATCAATTTGCTTTTCCACCTGGTGAAGATGACTTTCAGGAGTGCTTCAGGACTGGAGGGAAGAGTGATTGATAAGGTAATTAAATGATTAAAAAAAAGTATCAGTCTAGCATGCAGAAAGAGTACAAATGAGGAAATGATCAAGTGTGCTTGATCTAAAAAATTATAGTATCAAATAATATAAATTATATTGCTTAGAGCAGAGAGGAAATCAGCTCTTTGTAATGATTTTTCTAATGTGCTCTAGAAAAGACAGTTCCTGCAGCTACGTTTTCTCATCCTTTTTACTTCACTCCTATTATCATCATATGATTTTAAAGGCAATTGCTTCATTGTACCGTTGGATTCATGCCTGCCACTCATGAATTAAGAATTTTTAAACTATTAACATTGATGAACTTTTTTTCATGGTCTCTGCAGTTATAGGTAATAAGCAAACCATCTGTGTTATCAGAGAATTAGGTTTAGAGTATGTGCCTCACAGAAATTCTAACAATTGTCACAGACTATGAGCATTAGAGTTGTTTTATGTGTGGGTGAATTCACAGCTTTGCTCTTAGACTTGTGAGTTTGTGCTATTCATCCTGCATGGCTAAATCACTCTGAAGAATGTAAGCCTTTCCTACTCCCTCAGCATAATCAAGAAAGCTGCTTTTCCAGAAGCAATGATTTAAACATTGCCTAACAGAACCCGAAGTACTGAGATGATGGCTAAATAAGCAGCTAGGATTTATTAACTTCACTTTTGGCAAAAGAATGCCTTGGAGCATCTTGTTACTGCCTGCTTTTCTCCTGCTTTTGTGATTCTTCCTGCCTCGTGCACTTTCATCACATAGTTCTGATTCTCTACTTAGGAATCTCTTATTGCTCACCTCTCAGTGTTACGATAACCTAGGCTCTTCTAGGCAAAGTTACTTCAAATGTTTATCCAGAAGAACTGATCCAATCAGCACTTTTCAAGGCACTCTTAGACCATGGAAAACATGCATTCCGACTTTGACTCTGGACACAAAGATACAAGCTTCTTAGATTCCTATATAGCAATATTGCATTAAAATGCAAATTAGAGTAGAGGGATTTGACATCAACTTTGCAACAGTAACTAAATATATTTTAAGATGTTTAGACTGTTTCAATCTCCTTTAAGCTTAAAAAAATCTAAAATTATAATATTCCATGCTTTCATTATTAACTGATCATTAAATAATGGGGATTATTCTATATATAAATACATAGGAAAATGTTTACACATTTAATAGCATTTAAAACAAATCAAACATCCCTTGGAGATTGTCCTGAACAGGCAGGTAGGTAACTGCCAAATATTATAAACATCAGAATAGGTGATGAATACTCAGAGGCCTGCAACACTGTCCTGTGTAGTGCACAATGCCTGTCTGCACTCTATGTGCTACCATACAGTTAGTGAACCGGGCAAGGGGCTGAAGATTGAAACATACAAAGACACACAGACAGAGAGACACGGTCACAGACCTCTGGCTCTAGTCACTGGTAAGAAGCCCTTTATTCAACTGCACCACGGTGGCTTACATACCCAACAGTCAGGTGGGCCAACAGGTGAAAACCTTATCCTCTGATCCTCAAGGCCAAGGCAATACGTGCTCGTGAAGCAGAGCTGGTAAACAATTTTGACACAGCTTTCAGTAACTCAAATCAGAAGGAAAGTAAAGATCTCTAGCAGGAAGAGCAGCTGGAGGCCAGGACTCCGAATGGTCCCCACAGTCTTGAATTCTTACATTTATTTAAATGTTGTAGTTTTTCATGAATATCCGAGGAAAGACACTGTTTTTGAATATAATTTAGTGTATATTTCCTATTTAACTCCCTTCACAATACACCCACTCTTGAACACCCACTTTACTCCAATTTCTAGAACTCATACAGACTAAGAAAACTCAAGGGAAACAGAAGACCAAGTTGACTGTTCCCATTAAACTCTCAACCAGTCTCCAAGGGCCCTTAGCATCGCCTCTCAGAATCTTGGAATCCAGGCACTCTTACCCTTTCCTTCACGTGACTTTCGTCTTACTTTCTTCTCATCCTTGAATTCCACCATTCCATGCTCAGTGTGGATGGCTGAAATTCTTTCATGTTTACATGAGGAAAGAGAACGGGGAGAGTCAGCTAGGAGATTGTACAACAATGATAAACATTGGTTCCTCCTGCAACAGGGGTTCGTTCTAAACCCTGTGGTTAGCCGTTAGAAAATGGGAGGTGGAGAGGGTAACTGTGACCTCAAATGGAGGTCAAGTTATTTTCATAGGTATAATTAAGGTTAAGGTACCTAATCACTTGATATTGTACACTAATATATTACACACACACCCACGCACACACGCGCATGCACGCACACCTCCTCCTCTTCCTTCTCTTCCCCCTCCTCCATTTCTTCTGCTTAGTTTATTAATAATCCCACTGTGACATCACTGTAATCTACATGTCTGTTTCTACACCAGTAACATACCAGTTTTGTAACTACTTCTGTGATTTACATACAGTTCAAGGTGAGGCACTATGCAATTTCCAGCATTGCTTCAATTGTGCTTTGGCTACTCAACATTTCTGTTATCTCATCTGAATTTTAGAATTGTTTGCTTATAGTTCTGAGAAGAAACATTATTGGAATTTTGACAGGGATTGCATTGAGTCTGTAATTGCTTTGGTGATGGGACCATTTTCACGGCACTGATTCTGTTGATGTGTGAACACGGCATTTTTTTTCACTTCTACTGTCTTCTTCAATTTCTTTCTTGGATGTCTTTAAGGTCTTTTACATCCCTGGTTAGATTTATTTCTTGAAATTTTCTACATTTATTTACTTACAAGTGGATTTATTCCCTGACAAGTTAATTGTTGGTATATTGAAAAGATACTGCTTTCTTTCGGTGAGTTCATTTTGTTGCTTCCCATTTCCTTTGTCAACTAAGTGTTTTCTGATAATTTTTAAGGTATCTTTTAAGCTCAAGATTATATTGTCTGAAAAGGGGAATTATTCAGGCTCTTTTTCCATGTGTAGGCCATATATGGCTCATTAATTCCTTTGTATTTATTCTCCTAGGTGAGGCTTGGGTATGAAATAAGGATAGAAAGAGTAAACCTCCTTGTCTCATCCTTGACTTCAGACTTTTTTCCACTTACTCTTTCATTGGCTATTTATTTGGGATATGTAGCTGTCATTATGTTGAGGTCTGTTCCTCCCATGCTTAGTTCCTTCAGGTTCTTTTCATAGGAGTTTTATCTATTGAGATGGGCAAGTAGATTCTGTCCAAAAGTCAGTTTATGTCACTGCTAGAATAGTTGGATTTATAAATGCTCAACTGTATTTTATTCCTGAATTAAAGCAAGTCTGATGATACTGTCCCATGTACTTAATATGCTGTAGAATTTGGTTAGGAAATATTTCACAGAAAACTTTTATACCATCAGGAAATTGATCTATAATTTGTGTATTTGTGTAATAGAAAAAACAGATAAAAATGAAATGATAAAGAGTTGGTGAGCTTTATGAGTTCTGCAGTGTTGGAATCTGTCAGGTGGATGAGATAGCATGAAGTAGCTGGACTCTTCTGGGTTTCCCACATTCCAGACTGGTGCTATGTGTGGGCTAAGGCCCAGGACTGTTTAATACCAGTAGTTCAGCTTCAGGATCACCTTTGCTGTGGCAATTTCCATCTCTGCAAGCCAGGAGTTGCTGCCATTCCTAACAACCTTTGGAGTCTGCGCATAAGGCAGGGTCCCAGCCATTTCAGAGCCTATCAACTCATACCTGTTTAATAACCAGAGATGGAAAATGTAAAATTACAGGTGTTTCTTGAATTGTTTGGAGTTCAATAGGCAAGCAGAGGACTGAAGTCTGTACTACATGGGGCAAATTCAGAATTTGAAAGCTCAGTGCTCTGCTGACCAGTTTTAGCCTTTTCTGACTCCACATTGCGGCAGACCACTCTCTGGAGGGAAATGGATGCTGAAGTTAAAAGGTCCTCTGGATCTGGTCCCAAAATCCTATGTCCTAGTAACTAGCAAACAATGTGTATTAATAGGTGGCTTTGGAAACTGAACAGTCTGTGGGACAAGGACTCAAGTCTATTGGCCTCCAGAGTTACCATCAGAGAATGAACCCTCTTCCCTTATCAAGAAAGAGTAAAGCTACTGACCATTAAACCTTTAACAACACAGCCTCCCTAAAATTCTGCAGTGGGGGTCGCCTTCGACAACACTCAGCATGCATTACTGTCTTCTGAAGCAACCTCCTACCCAAACATCAAGGACCTCTCTCTGTTTCCGTATTTCAGCTTTCCTGGCTTGTGATGGTTCCTTGTTTTTAGGTACCCAAGCGACAGTCTCAAGCCATAGTATGCTTTTGCTCGCATTTTAGAGAGAACAAACAACAAAGTTGGCTTCGGTTGCCTAGTATGACTGTCACACCAGTGCCTCACGGTGTATTTAAGTTACAAAAATGTTCTTCAAACTTCTTTTATATGGCTATGATCAAATACCTGAGAGGATGCAACTGGTAGAAAGGGGAGTTTCTTTGGCTCGTGGCTTGTGGGTAGTCCACCTTGTAGAAAGGAGGCATTCCAAAAACACTATCACCAAGTGCGGCAACAGCTTATCCACAACCGACTGGAGAAGGAAAAAAAGAGAGACTGTAGTCCAAAATGAGACTGAGCTCATCATACTCCATCCCTCAGTGATGCACTTGCTCCAGGTAAACCCCACTTGCTAAGGCTCTTCAGGGTCTCAAAACAGTACCACAAGCAGAGGACTAAGTGCTTAAACACACTGACCTCTGGAAAACATCTTATGTATAAATAATAGTACTAATACCCTTTCTCTCATCTGTTATAGGTCATCTTGATTCTGCTCATTCACAGAACCACCTAAAGTTAACTTCTAATTCATCTGCCTACCCTAAAAAACATCAGACTTTTCAAATGGCCCTTATAGATCTTCAAAAGCAAGTTTCTGACTTTCTCTCTGTCCTCTTCTTTGTACAAATTCTGTGAAACAGACGCTCATATCCTGGTACCTGTGGGATACTTCAATGGCAATTCTCCTGTCTGAAAGGCTGCTCCCTAGATAGCTAAACATACTGTAAATCATTGATTGCACATCACCTTGTCAGTGTGACTGACCTATGATCGTATTTAAAGTCACCATCTGCTATCTCTCAGGATGGCTGTTAGCTGTTTCCCTTATCATCATTCTTCTTATAATTTTATAATATCCAATAAGCCACATAATTATATTTTTCACTGATATATGAACAGTTCACCAGAATGACTAACAATAGCTTTTCAACATATCTGTTGAATGATCAAATGAGTCAAGAACAAATATGTTAACAGAAAAATAAATATACAGCTTGCATTTTTTGGACTATTTTTCGAAGATAATAACATTCGAGCTATTTGAATCTAGTCTTTATGATTTCAAAGATAATAAATGTTCCAGCTTGCAGGGTCTGTGCTAGATTTTGGAAAAACAGATACTAGATAAAACACAATGATATCTCATTTAAGGTCACATCATAGTAAAGACACACTCAAATCCTAATTGAAATTGTTAGGTTCTTTCCAATGAGGTCTTCCAGGATAAATATGCAAAAAAGTGACATTTACTTCAGGCACCACTTTTTTGGTATAAAGTTATTTATTAGAAAAGTTTCTTTTGCTCTGTAGTAAATGTTGGTCTGAGAAATATAAATTTAATGTTATTGAAAGTTTCATTTACTAACTTAAAACTTAAATATTAACTCTACTCATTCCACTATTGTCTTAAGGAATGATGAGTGTTAGAATAGAGATGAAAGAGAGAAATGCTAGGGATAGAGAGAGACAGAGGCAGAAGGACTGAGTGATATATAGAGAGGGATAGGGACAGAGGGAAAGGAAAAATAAAGGAAAGAAAGAAAAAATGAGAGATGGATAGACAGACGACAGAGACATACAAAGAGACAGAAATATAGATGATAGATAAATAGATGACAATAGATAGATGATAGATAGGTAGATAGATGATAGATAGATAGATAGATAGATAGNNGATAGATAGATAGATAGATAGATAGATAGATAGATAGATAGATAGATAGAAGCTAATCATTAAGGAACAAGAAGAAAGTTCTGATAGAAACAAAAATAGGTGTGAAGAAAAGTAAATTTTTTTTCTAAATTCTTTTTTTCTTTCTGTCCCATACCCTGGTGCTTGACGTGAGACAAACTCTAAATTTTTATTTTAAAAATATGCTTGGATTTAAAGAAGGAAAGAGCCAGTGTCCAACTCCAAAGACAACTTTGATTTTTAAGTGAGTCATGATTATGATTTTGGTTAGTATTCAGAGATTCTTATGATCAGATGACTTGTCCTCATAAGTGATAATTCTCTTTGCTTGGTGATCCCATCTGGATAATTATCTTTTCCTCTTTAAGCATCTAATAGGTCCAGTGTCTCTTAACTTTTTGAAGATGAGCATTTCCCTGCAAAGACAAGAACAGAACCCTGCCCCAACCCTTATGTGATTTCCTTACCCCTTGATTAGTTGTCACCTCTATGGATGAACTATCATTTATCTTTTTCAAGAGGTTTCTCTTTTTCAAACCGCATCTTTATTAATTTTGATGGTATCCATAACTTTTCTTCTCTTGTTGAAACAAAAGCAAAACCCCTTCCCCAACTTAGCACATCTCCTGGGTTCCATTGTGAGGTCAACACATCCTTGAAATACACCGACTGATTTAATTCAGAAAACTTTTCTATTATCCAATGTCACTCTGCTGCTGTTGTTCCTTTCTCATTAGTGTTAAGAATATTCAAGGACAATAAAGCATTACATAATCTATTTTGGGGGGCATTTCCACCCCTTCTGTTTGTTTAACATATCTTTTATAGTTCTATTTGATCTTTCTGTAACTGCCTGACCTGTAGTATTGTGTGGTATACATGTAATATGTTTTATACTATAATAAGCAAAAAAAAAACCTGTTTCATTTTCTTAGAGACATATGCTGGACCACTATCGGTCTTTATTTGTACAGGTATACCCATGATGACTATAAATTCTAATAAATATGTGATTACTGAAACAGTCTTTTGTGAGCTCAAAGCAGTTGACCATTAAAAACTTGAATAAATGTCAATGGTGTGGTGTACATATTTTAATCTTCCAAATTCTGCAAAATGGAACACATCCATCTGCCAGGTTTCATTACTTTGAGTACCCTTTGGGTTAGTTCCTGCAGGTAGTGGTGTTTGATTATAGAAAGAGCAAGTATGACATCTCTTTATAATATTCTTAGCTTGTTGCCATGTAATAGAAAACTCTTTCTTTAAACTTTTGGTATTTATATGATGTTTCTTATGGAATTCTGAGGCCTGCAACACACTTCCAATCAGTATTTGATCAATTTCTGTATTACCTTGTGCTAGAGAACCTGACAAACCCATATGGGATCAGATGTGTGTTATGTATATAAGACAAAGCCTATTCCTGATTATATCTTGAACCTGTATGAATAATGAAGTCAATTCTGTATCATATGGTATAAATAAAGCAGTTTCACTATGCATATTGTGAATCAGTAACTATATTAGGAGGTTCTTTAAAATACCTTAGCACCATGAGAATACCATATAATTCTGCCTTTTGTACAGAATTATAAGGGCTTTGTCCTACCTTACTTAAATATTCTGATTTGTAACCTGCCTTTCCTGATTTACTTGTATCAGTATAGAATGTATGGGCTTCAATTATTGGTTTGTCCTGTACTATGAAGAGAAAAATCAAAGTAGTTCTTTTTATAAGGTTAATTCTATCACTTTTGGGATAATTGCTATTAATCTCTCCTAAAAAATTAGCACAAGCTCTTTGCCAAGGTTCATTGTCTTCCCATAATTTTTTAATTCATCAGTAGTAAAAGGTACTATAATCTCTGCTGTGTCTCTACTTGCTATTTGACAAAGACTTAATTTTCCTTTTACAATTAATTCAGAGACTTTTTCCTCATAGGTTTTTAATTTCTAACTTGGTTTATGTGGTAAAAATATCTATTCTAAGATAATATCTTCCCTTTGCATNAAATTAGCACAAGCTCTTTGCCAAGGTTCATTGTCTTCCCATAATTTTTTAATTCATCAGTAGTAAAAGGTACTATAATCTCTGCTGTGTCTCTACTTGCTATTTGACAAAGACTTAATTTTCCTTTTACAATTAATTCAGAGACTTTTTCCTCATAGGTTTTTAATTTCTAACTTGGTTTATGTGGTAAAAATATCTATTCTAAGATAATATCTTCCCTTTGCATTACAATTCTTGTAGGGAAAATTCTGGAAGGTAATGTGATAAAATGCAACTAAGATTTGGATTCACCCTATCCACATGTGCCTCCTGTAACTTTTCTTCAACAATAATCAATTCCTTTTTCCTTCAACTGTTCATTCTCTGGGAATTTTTAAGTCTTTGCTATCATCTAAGGCTTTGCTTAAGTGAACTATTTGATCAGGTGTTATCCCAACAGCTGGTCGTAGACTGGAAATGTCTCCTAGAATCTTTGAAAGTCATTAAGAATCCATAATGGATATCTTCTAATTTGTTCCTTTTGTGTTCTAATTTTCTGTAAACCTATTTTATAACCTGGGTACTTAAAGAATCTCTGCCCTGTTTTTCTCTCTGCCCTGTTTTTCTTTCTTTTTTTTTTCAGGAGCAATTTTTAATCTCCATTTTGTCAAAACTTCCTTTACTACTTCAAACATTCTTCTTAAAGTATCTATGTTTGAGTCAGATAGCAAAATGCCATACATGTTATGGTAAATTACAGATTTAGGAAAATTTTATGTATTATTTCCAATGGTTGACTTAAAAAGTATTGGCATAGGGTGGGGCTATTGAACATTCTCTATGGAAGGATGGTCCACTGATATCTCCTTGTCAGCTGAGAATTATAAGTAGGCACTATGAAAGCAATTTTTCTGTCCTGTAAAAGTATAGTAGAGAAAAAAAAATCTTTTAATCAACAACTATAAGAGGCCAACCTTTTGGTAATAGAGAAGGCAGAAGAATTCCAGATTGTAGAGGGACCATAGGTTGAATTACCTTGTTGACAGCTCTTAGATCTGTCACAATTCTCCATTTACCAGATTTCTTTTTAACAAGAAGTACAGGAGAATTCCAAGGGCTGGTTGATTCTTCAATACAGTGAGAATCTAGTTGCACCTGGACCAGCTGTTCTGAAGTCTGCAGTTTGTCTTCTGTTAATGGCCACTGTTTAACCCATATTGGGTTCTCAGTTAAACATTTTAAAAGTAGGGCTATTGGTACCTCCAAAGGTTTGCTAGTTGATTTGTGTTCTTTAACATCATTAATGACTGGTGACCTTTGTGTATAGTACCTTGTGACATCTTTCCCAGAATTTCTGGGACTGCAGGAATGTCAATCTGTGTATTTCATTGCTACAGCATGTCATGACCTCATAAATTCAGTTCAATATTAGCCACATACAGCCTCAGCCTTCCTCTCTGTCCTTTCTGGCTATATGTATTCAACCCATTTCATGCTTTGTTTCACTTGAGATAGGGTTCCAATTCCTAGTAATTGAACATCTGCCTCTTGAAGAGGCCAATTTGGGTGCCAAGATTCTGGAGTAATGATACTCACATCTGCACCCATGTCTATTAAACCCACAATTACAATGCCATTTATACACACTCTTAACTTTGATCTTTGATAATTTATAAAAGTCAGCCTGAATATACATTTCCTATTTCCTATTGGAATTTTTTATTTACCCTCCGTGCTTACTCCATCATCCAGAAAAGTATGGTCTTTAATAGAAGCTTCTAGATTTTTTTAATTTTCCTGGTGAGACATGTAATCCACAGTGACTGGGAATGACTGGAGTACTTTTGCCTTGGGGGCCTGAAAGAGCCCCCACAAGGAGTTTCCTGATGGTATTGGGTTGTCTTGTCTGTTTTTTGTTGATCTGCATTCATTAGTCCAATGTCGGCTTTTGCCACACCTTCTACATATACCTGAAGGCTGAGTCCTCCTATTCTTGCCATTTCCAGAGGAGAAATTATTTCTAGAAATTCCTTGTCTAAAATCCCTTCCCAGATGTCCTATTCTACCACAATGAAATCTATTGACCGTTTTGATGTCTCCTTATTCCTTTGGAAACTGCTTCCCCTAGACAAGATTCCATATTAGAGTCAAATGCCTCAATGTTCTTTGTTTGCAGGATCCATTCATCCATAGGTGCTGATCGACATTTTAAAGGTCCAAGTATCTTTTTGCATTTTAAGTTTGGCATTTTTCAAAAGCCAGAGCTTCAATAAGTACTCATCTAACATCTGGGTCTGTTACTCCTATTTGTACAGCCTTAGTTAATTTTTGTAAAAAGTCACTAACAGCTTCTCTCTCACCCTGTTTAATCCTGGTATATAATTCAATTCATTTTCCTGATTCTTAAATCCTGTCCCAAGCAATTAAGGCTGCTTTGTTTGCTAGGGACAAGATTTGTTCACTGTAAAGAGCTTGAGCCTGTGGGTCAGCAAAAGTGTCCTCACCAAGAATTTGATCTTGGGAAGTCTCAAGTCCTTTTGCTTTTCTCTGTTCTATAATTATAGTGTCTTCGCTGAAATAACATTTATACACCAGCTGAGGCTCGTCATTGGGGCCTGCTGAAGCTAACTGAATCCAGTCCTGTGGCATTGCTTTACTGCTAGAAGCCCATGTCTTTACCATTTCCCTAACAAATATGGAATGTAAGCTGTACGTTAGTATTTCTTGCTTAATTTCTTTTAGATTATTCATTTCTATATCTATCCATCTACTTTCTTTGGATCCTTTTGGATATTTAGAACTTGATGCTTTGCCAGAGTATATTACAGAGTAGGAAGCTAAAACCCTGGGTAAGTCATCTCTGACAGCTACTGACTATGTTAAATCCCGACCTTGTGCCTTCTTTCCCTGCTCATCAGCTCTAACAAGTTCCTCAACCTTTTCAAATCCTTATACTACTTTCTTTTGTAAAGCCTGAATCTCCTGGCATGTATATATTTCTAGTGATTTCATTGGGGCAGCTAGACTCTGGTCCTCAATCTGCATATGTGATTGCAAGATTTGAAGTTTTTCTTTTAAAGATAACGTCTCATCCTTGGACATTATTTGGATAGTGTGCAAATTGCCTTCCCAGAGAGATACTCTATCAGCTAACCTAATATAATGTTTTAAAAATTTTTGATTATCAAATTCAAAAGTATGAATTCTTTCAGATAATTTCTCAGTATCCTTTGACATGGATTTAATTTTGTCTGTCATATTAATGTTACCCTTTTCAATAGCATTAATTTATTTAGGTAACTTTTGATTTTCAATATTATTAATCCTGTCAGGTAGCTGTTCGTTATTAGTGTGTAAAGAATGTATCATTTCTAAAAGTGTCTCATTCTTGGCTCTGTTATGAAACCATTTTCTTAAGGATATAATATGAAGAAAATAACTGAGTCCCAATATCCAATAAATGGATGTATCGCAATAACCATATAAGTCTTGCAAAATAGAATCCATAGTATTAACAAAAAAGTTATTAAAATTCTCTATAGTAATATTGTCTGCAATTACATAACTTTTAAGTTTATTGATTTCTTAATTAATTATTTACCTTATGCTATGAGGTACAGTAAATTGTTTTAGATGTAATAATCTTTATTGTCCAGCAGGTGTCATGGTTGCATAGTTGCAACCAGCAGCACAACCTGGTGCCACAAACAGTCCTGAGCATCTTTGGGTTTTTAGCCTTGGTGCTGGTTAAATACTGAGAAATATGCTTTGATGGACAAATTAAAAGTTATTAAATAAATTCCGTACATGAAGCAAGAAGCCCAGAATACACAGTCAGGGAGAACAAATCGGAAACTGTGAATTCACCATGTAACAGGGAAAATGGTAGGGGTGGTTGTACAAGAACCTGGGAAATTTCCATGTTGCTGACACACTTACTTTCTATGTGTCAGGTGTTTTACAAAACAAACAAACAAAAAAAACACTTAAGTAGATAAAAAGCAAATAAAGCGGGTAGGGATGGGAGACTTTCTGGACTCTGGATCATTTAGGCCTTTAAGCCTGTCTGCCTGGTAGGTGTGGAGCTCAGCCGCAGTTCTGTGCCAAAATGAAGAAGGATGTTTAAAAGAAATCCCAAACTAGCTCAGAATTGAGTATAATGGAGGGTAATTTATGAATGGGTAGACTCACAGATCACAGTCCTCTGCTTGAACAGGGTACAGCAACTGAATCCCACAACAGAACAGAGCCCAATTGCAGGCTTTACATGGGCATATATAGTGGAAGAGGCCATGCCCAAGTGTGCGGGTAACTTAAAGGCTACTGGCTGTAAGAATTCCTACAACAAATATAAAGCTTTCTGAAACCCAGGAAGATGTTTCTGAATATATCCTAATAATTTAGATATTCTTTGGTGCTATGTTAGTTCTTGGGAAGAATTGTTTTCTATATTCTAACAGCTCAGTAAAATACAATAGTGTTGGATCTTTGGATATTCTACTTGCAATTTACATGGAGTGAAGAAAGATGCCTGTGGTGTACTTTTAATAGAAAATTAAGCTACTGGCATAAGACACAGTGCACGTTAAAGAAAATTATTGTCACATTATCAGGACATCAGGGATTGGTTACTCCCCCAATGCATATATCCCCTCTTCTCTGTAGTCCTTGAATCCTTTCACCCGTCTGTCAAGTGTCCCTAACATATTCCAGCAGACTGTACAGAAACAAGTCCAGAGACTTTGCTAAGGACTGAAATGTGGCTCATCCTTTGATAATGAATGAAGAAACATATCACATTTAGCAGTGGGGATTCTCTCATGGCCACAGAGGAATCAGCCTCGCTATGAGCCTTTCTGAAATACATGTGGACAAGGAACAAAAAGACCCAAAGGAGCATGACTGAGAAGTTCACCCTGAGTGTTCTCTAGGTTCTCTCTCTCTCTCTCTCTTTCTCTCTCTTCTCTCTTCTCTCTCTCTTCTTTCTCTCTCTCTTCTCTCTTTCTCTCTTCTCTATTCTCCTCTCTTCTCTCTTCTCTTCTCTTCTCTCTCTCTTTCTCTCTCTTCTCTCTTCT
>LOEQ01006728.1:65272-77834 GCA_001685075.1 Bramus lutescens | reverse complement strand
GATAGATAGATAGATAGATAGATAGATAGATAGATAGATAGATAGATAAAGGATTTATTAAGCAGATTTTCCTGTATGACTGTGGAGGCTGAGGACTTTCATCAAAGGTCAACTTTAATGCATAGGGAAGAGAGATCCAGAAGCATGACTGAGTTCAATTCAAAGAGTTTAAGTACTTGAAAAATTGATGTTACGTCTCTCGGTGTAAGACAAAGGTTTAAGGATCCAAGATACATCCAATGCTTAGCAAAAACCCGTTAGCTTAGTGAGTGACAGTACAGATGACTGAATTCTATAGGACCACACTGCTGAGCATCCCCTTGTTGCATTCCCGAAGCAGTAGCATCCTCTCAGATGGCCATTCAGCTGCTTCATAGCAAACTGATGACATTTGATCACAGTTGTCACAGGCTGAGCAAGGCTCTTAGCGCTGTTTCTTTCTTTCTTTTTTTTGTTTGTTTTTTCCTCTGTTCAAAGATCTGCCTTCCTTGTATTACATGATTTTGTCTAAACCTCTATTGTCCACTTTGTGAAGCACAGTATTCATCACTGTTTGATTATTTGTGGCGCTTCCTCCACTGTAATTAATATTCATGCTCAAGGAATGTTCTCTTCTCCTGAAGCAGCTGGTTTTGACAGAATGGTGGCACAACCTTTTAAAGATTCAGATACTGTGCCAACTGCATGGCAGTAACTTGTAGGCGGGGGCAAGGGTTTCTAAAAGTTGCAGAATTAGTATCCAACATATGGTCCTGTCTTTCACACATAGGATTCAGAACTATAGGACTCAAGAATGGAAATAAGAGAAACATTGCTTATGGTTATGTCTAATGGTTCACTGGCAAAATCTTTACTTCTTGCTCTCATCCATCTTAGTCCCTACTTGCACTGATATTTTATTACCAGAGAAATAAAAACTTCCATGAGGAATCACACAAATATTACTTTAAACTAAAAATTCAAACTCATTCAAATTCTCTGGGCTCCTTGTCATTCTAAATTAACAAGTGAGTAAGGGAGGCCCTGTGCTGACTGACATTATGACTATAGAATACCAATGAGACAGCTACTCCACAGTTGACATCATACAATGTTTCCTGGGACCGCTTTTGATATTACCATATCTTGTCATTAAGATCAATGACATTCTACAGCAATCAGTCTGGTCAGATTTGTGGTGGCCCAAAGCCTTCAGAAATGGGCTTGAATGGTTCTAATAGATGACAAATCACAAACATTTGCATAACATCTTAAGAGGTTTGAAATCAGAATATGGTACTTGCTAACTCCAGCAATGATTGGTTAGTCATAGAAAAAGGGTTATACTAATGTTGACTATTTCTGCAGTATTCTGGTGGGCTATTCCAACAATAGATCATTTAAAATTAAATCCCTTTTCCATTTTCTTTAACTTTTTTTAAAGTTCAATTTCTTTGGGAAATTGCCTTATAATATCAGCAGCCTGAAGTGACTCAGCAGTTTAATTTTCAAGATGAAACCATAGAAGTTAAACGTTCAAGCAAAATAAACATAAGTAAACTTTTGTTGTATCTGACTGTCGGATGTAATCTGATGGGATAAATAATTTTTGTGGTCAACTTGAGATACCTTGGAAGAGAGAATCTCAACTGGGAATTTTATTAATGCTGTTTTGATGGAAGAGCAGATTCTCTTGTGTTCTGTAAGAAAGGTAGCTGAACCACCCACAGCATGCGAACAAGTAAGCACCATTTCTCCATGCTCTGTGCTTCAGTTTCTGCCTCTAGGTCATATCCTGCATTTAGTTTCAGCCATAGTGTCTACTGTGTCCTTTTCAACTTGCTTTTGGTCAATGTTTTATCACAGCAGCACAAAGCAAACTGGAACAGAAGTCAATTCCAGAGTGACATTGTTGCTGTGATGCACATATTCATGTTGTTTGGGAAAAGAAATCTGGAGCTTTTGGTTAAACAGCCACTGAGTGCTGGGAGGCTAAAAGGTTGTTTGGGGGGAACTTGGAAGACTACAGAAATGAGGATGATGGAGATGCTTGTGAAGTTCAGGGGGAAGCAAACACAGTTGGGGCCATTTGTGTGATATGTTTAATTTGAGGTTCCATGAAAGTGAAACTTGTTGTGCATTTTTAGGAATATGGGTGCTGGTTAGAAATCGCCTGTGTTTAATACAAGACCATCATCATTGTAGTTGAATCTTTTCGAAAGTATTTTCTCAGAATCAGGCCAGCTTGCTCTACAGAGCAAGTTCCGGGATAGCCAGGGTCAAGAAAGAAAAATAAAGAAAAAGAAAAGAGCGAGCGAGCGAGCGAGCGATCAAGCGAGTGAGCGAGAGAGAGAGAGAGAGAGAGAGAGAGAGAGAGAAAGAAGCAGAAGAGAGAGGATATTGGGACATGAAGGGAAAAATTCAACAAAAGTTCATGTTTAAAGAAAATTAGACTTTCTTGTGTTAATATTAATAATGTTTAAACTAAAATATTTGCTTTCATAATATATGAAAAATGTCTTTAGCTTAAAAAATATTTGTAATTTGACTTCATGCTTTAAACTAACACCATTTTCCCATTATAATTATTCCAAAGGATTTTCACTGATAGGAAAAGAAAATTAAGGAAATTCTGGAAAATATTTAACATTGACAACAATAGAATGGAAACTGCAATTGATTTTTGTAACATCTAAGTTTTTATATTTCATCTCAATTGAACTTACTTCTTAAATATCTATTATAATTAGTAATAATATAACTTCATTGGAAATAGAAACCACACTATGATGGGACAGAAGCTCTTTATTTTTCCTTTATAAAATTCCCTTTATTTTTCTAACTTCTTTTAGTTTCCATTACAAAACAAAATAAAAGGAATATCTACTGATTCTTCTTAGGCAATTAAAATACATAAAACTAAAGGGAAATTCATTAAAATAATTGTCCCAAAACCAGAGGTGTGACTCAGTGCCAATCTGCGTTTGTGAAGACCTGGATCCTGGATCCTCTCTCCAGACCTGGGAAAGAAAGTCTCACCATTCTTGGTTTCATGTTACAATTTTAAGACACATACATAACAGGTAGCATTTTGTAAGCTAGAGACGGTTAAACTGTTGAACATGTCACAGGAAACTTATAGTCACAGTCTTTTGAGATATTAGCAATGGTTCCAAAGTTCTAATATTTGTATTTCAGTGTGTAATTCCCCTTTTGTCTGTTTCACTGGGTCAGATGCATTTGGAAAGTGCAATATAACAGAAGGGATGGTACATAGCTGTTTAGACTAGGGTGTTGAAGTCTAGTCACTTTCACCTTGCTCTCTTTTGAAAGGCACCTCCTTGTTGAATGTAGGTGTCATGCTTTGAGGAGAGATCAGAAAAAGTCTGTTCATTATACTCCCTTGCAAATGTGTGTCCCAGGGAAACTTTCAGAACAGAGCAACCCCATAGGCTCAGCTGGGACCATAAGACAGAGACAACTACCTAACAAGCCCAGGTTTTCAACTTCCATAATTTGGCAGAGACAGCAAACACCTGAATTTGCAGTTGATGAGTGTTGGGATAGTTTCTTAACCTGTAGCAGGCGGAAAATTAAGAATTAGTACTAATGTTTAAATAACAATCTATAGTATCAGGGAGCATTGCAGAACGTATACCATCATAAAGGTCTGTTAAAAAGAACAACAGGCATTTACAAATTGAATTCTGTATCAATTTGTAACACAGATGCCTTGATGACTTGAAATGCAGCATAAGATTTGATCCTTGGCTTCATTTTGAGACTAGAATATATGCATATAAGGAAGTATTCTGAAATAATTGTGTTCTGGAAAGGCTGATGAGTAGGTTGCATTTTCAGAGGAAAAAGTCTTCTTCATATTGAGTCAGAGAAGGCTTTGGGAAAGAAATTTGAAACTTTATTTTGATGTGTATGTAATATTTGCAAGGAAGAAAAGATTAAATTTGCTTTAGAATATCATAATCAAATAAATAATGTTAGAAACAATATATAAATAATCACATAAATATAAATGTGTCTACTCTAGAGGCTCTGACTTGAGAAATAAATGCAGATTGATAGATAAAGTCTTAAAAAATGGCCTGAATGCCAGGCAGAATATTTTGATTTTAATAGCATTCAGGGGACCCACAAATGATCTTAAACACTGAATATACCTTGACATTTCCACTAGTAGGGAGTGGGGCTTACTACTAAAAAGAATACATTAGATTATGGTGCAGTCATATTTTTCATCCAGCTCTTACTTGTCTTGAGCAGAAATTTGTCTTCCCCTAATTTTTCATATTTTATTTTACTTATATAACACAAAAGAATTAGCAAGAAAACATAGAATCTTTGTATTAGAATAAAAAATATCCCAGTTGAATCAGATCAAATCTGACTATTCAATTGACTCTTATAATTTTACATAAAGAATTGCTATGTATCCCAAACTTAAGTAACACATTAGGTTAGCCTTTCTCTTCTTTTTTTATTTATTTTCTTGATAAAGAGTTTCACTGGTTAGTGGAGAATGGTACAAAATTTACTATACAACCAAATATGACCTCAAACTCAAATTTGTAGCTTTGTTGGAATTTTATTTAATATCCCTTCCACTCCTCATCATATATTGTAAAAACAAGGGCTCATTCTTTTTCACATTGCAAGGACACATTCCAAATATTAAATTTAGAATCCTTAATCTATTTTTATTTGCATCTTGTTGAAAACATCAACATTGTTAATCTAATTTCTCATTGTTCCAAAAATGAGACTAGTGAATTAACAGAACTTTCTCTACCAGGCAAGCATTGTAAACTCTTTACAGAATTAGTTGTCTTCCGTGCACCATATTTTGAATTTGTTTCTCTTGTTTCATACTAAATGAACATTATCAATATCAAAAATATGTATGGAATATATGATCTTTTTTTACCAAAAAGTTGGTATTATTTCAGTTAGATTTTCTCACCTCCTATAATTTTGTTATAGTTGTATATTTAAAACTTCAGTCCTTTGAATTCACAATCTACTGTATCATTTATTTTGAGGTGTGTTCAGTAAGACCACATATTCTTAACCTCAAAGTTAAAGTGTTTTCTCTTGTCATATCTGAAGAAAATAATCTCACAGAATGGGATTATGGTTTCATTTGTGGTTCCCCCGGTTATTTGGAAAAATTAGGGGGAAATAAACTGTTTACACTAACTGTAGATGTTTTATCAAGCTACTTAATGTAACTTTGATAGTAGTTGTACCACAATCTTTACACTTCAGATGTAGAAGTGGTAACTCATTGCTGAATTGATAACTGGCTAAAGAACTGGAGTTCTGTTTTTTATCAGAATTTATCACTTTTCTAGATAATAACATGATTGAAATAACATAGTGTGTCTTTCATATCTGCATTTTTAACACAATCCAATGTAGTTAGAATTCCTTTTTTATTCACACATATATTGCATTTGTGTTGCTGAGCAGTCTCTGGTCATGGCTGTACCAAGATTGGTTTATTTCCTCACTAGCAAACAACCTGCTTCTTTAGAGTTTGAGACTATTATAGATTATCCTGCTATTACTATTCCAAAGTAAGCTATTGAAGCACAATGAATATAAACTCAGAACATAATTTGAAGACCTGAAAAGTAAAGAAATCAGTCACTAGCTCTTACCTTGACCTCAGTCTGAAATGCTGATCCTGCCACCAGCAATCTCAGAATGAGACTGTGTCTAAGAGCTGTCCCCTCCCATCTAATAATTCTCTCTAGGGATTGAAGGCATGTACCACTGGGATTAAAGGCATGCACAGCCTGGTTTCTATAGTAACTAGTTTGGTTACCAGGGTTAAAGGTGTGTGTTACCACTGCCTGATTTACAATGTTGACAAGTGGGACTGTTTTACTCTCTGATCTTCATGCAAGATTTAATTATTAAAACACAAATGAAATGCCACTTCAGGTCACTGTATGATTATGTATGTACAGGAATGTGTATATATATATATATATATATATATNTGTGTGTGTGTGTGTGTGTGTATGTATGTATGTATATTTCAAGCATCTTAGAAGTCCCCATGGGATTTTCTCTTAATATAGTCAGTATACATACCTGGCTTTTTAGTCCTTCATCAAACTATTTTCCAACTGACCCATATTTCTCTGGTAAGACTATTGTAAGAATGATGCATCTTAGATGATTTCAGCAATAGAACATGCATGGTGGGGTATCCTGGAGGTTCTATGATTAAAATGAGGTTGCTATTGGGTTAGAGTCTCCTAAAAGCTGTGAGCAGTTCTGTAAGGCATATCCGTTAGCATGTGGGCAGCTGTCCTCTCCCTTTCCCTTGCCCAGGTTTCCATCTATCTTTGTTCTTGTGTACTAATATTACCTTCTTTTGGTAAAATAAGGGCAGAAGTCATACTGAATCAGGCCCTATCTTAATGACCCCCTTATTAATTATATCTGTAATGGTCACAATTAAACCCACATCAGTGTGTGCATTGTTTAGCTTTCTCATCAACTCTACATAAGATTTTCAGCAATTCTGCATCCAAATCAGCAGAGTTTTTTCTTTTTTCCTTTTTTATTGATTATTTTAGAATCTTACATAATGCACTTCTCAGTCATCCCATGTTCACCTCAGTTCCTGAGAACCCCCCCCGCCCTCCCCAAGAAAAACCAACTCCATTTTGTCCATATACTCACTGGAGAGCATGTGGTGGCTGGAGAAGGGTAGGGTCAGCTTTCCTGCAGCCATGCCGTTGCCTTGCACTGCAACCAACCAGCTAATAATGGAAACCAACCCAGCCTAGAGACATTGACATGGCTTCAGGCAGCAGCTATGTCCATGAATATCTACATAGCCTTCATTTGTAGCGCAGTCTGCAGACACCAACACAGCCCTTGGCCTGTCAGGACCACTGACCCAGTAACGGCCCTCAATGGTCATATGTACCAGCTACCTCAACATGACCTCCAGTGAGTGACCATAGGAACTCTGCCAAACCAAAGTAACAATTGCATCAGGTCCAATCTGGTGAACAAAAGAACTGTGTGTACTTGTGATCATTTTCTCAGTTTGACACATATACAGTCATATTAGAAGAGGAAACCTCAACTGAGAAAATTTCCCCATCAGATCGGTAAATAAATAAACCCATGTGATATTTCCATGACTAATGATTGACAAGGAAGGGCATACCTCACTGTGGGCAGTATTGTCTTAGGCAACAGTTTTAGGTGTGTATTTGGAGATAATGGCCTTTGAATAATTCTTACTAGCCTTTGATACAAAATGTATTAAAATACTGATATTACCTTTTTTCTTAACTTAGAGTTTTGATTCTTTTTCTTTCATCCTTATTTTACATTTATTAGCGTTTCCCTCCAAGTATCTCTATGCATATATGCAAGAAGTACCATGGGAGGCAGAAGAAGGCAGTGGCTGCCCTGGAAGTGTAGAAGCAGGGGGCTGTGAACTGTCATTTAGGAACTGGGGACCTACCCCATATCCTCTACAAGAGCAGTCAGTGTTCTTACCTGTTGAGACATCTTTCAAGACCCATTTGCCAATTTATACACATAGATTTTTAGATTTGGGAATTAATGTTTTAGTTTGAGATTTTAATCTATGTACTCAAAAATTTAACAAGATCATACATACTTGAGTTTTTCTAATATTAAAAAACTGAATGTTGATTAGATTAATGACCTTGCATACAAAAATTGTAGTTGTTTAAATTTCATAATCAAGACCTTTAAATTTTAAGTCTCGATCAGCTTTTGAACTACAAATTTGCAGTTTAAAGAATTCTCTCAGGCATTTTGATGTGATTCAGGTCTTTTAAAAGAGGAATTTGTGTGTGGGGTGTGTGTGTGTGTGTGAGTGTGTGTGTGTGTTTGTGTGTGTGTTCCTGTGTACACACCTCTGTTGAAATTACACGAAATGTTAGCCAAAGAAACAAAAATTTCATTCTTTGATTGCCATCACTGATAACCTAATGCCAAATTTTAGAAAGAAAATAAATAAGCTTCTCTTGCTTTGTTTACATACCTGGTTATTAAATTATGGATATCTTATATCACAGCTTCTGTGCATGATATAGATATCTTATATCATTGCTCTGTATATTATATTATTCTATAAGGTTATCTTCTATCACTGCTTCTGTGTATGGAAGAAACATTTAGATATTTTTCAAACATTTGATATTTTAAACTAAAAAGTAGGCATTATTCATTCTGATGACAAATTAATATCAATTGAGATGAATTTTTTATATGAAGGTAAGAGCAATATTATGAAACTGCTGAGGGAATTTTTATGAAATGATATGCTTGTACTTTTTCTAAAATATTGATCAATGGGACCTTTGCCTACATAGATAAGTAAGCATCACCCTTGATACACATGATATTATTATTAATGTGCTCATTGATTTGGTCATACGTTGGGATAGTACATAACAATTAGACCCACAGAGTTCATCAAAAGGTGTTTTTAGACCCCTAGCTCTGGGGAGTATCATTAACTAGGCCTCCAGCTGCTTATATTCTGGGTCCTTCGTGACATTTTCCAGAGGTCACACTTCCCCCAGGTTGCTGCCACCAATTACCAGGAGAAGTGAACCCATGACCAGGACCACTGCTGTGAGACACCAGGTCCTTATAAATGGACATGCTGGCATTTAAGGGCTCTCAAGTGGTCTCGCTGACTCTTTCCTGGGACTGTAGTGTATGTAGTCTGTGATCCTTGGCACAGTTATCTATTCAAGTTTGCAGTGCTGTTGGCATTTTATCTATTCTTTATCCTTTCTTGGAGTTTCTCTAAATACTTCTCCCAGACTTCTATTTAATCTTGGCCCAGGCTTCTTTGAAAGCAGCATAAGCATATTTGAGTGTGTCATTTACTCATTTAACATATTGTACTGAATGTGGGCATACTATCATTTAGGGATAATTGTGGATACTAAGGATACAACCACCATGCGCAACACCTGGTACTGGATGATTCACACTAGAGTGAGATAAACATAAACAAAACAAATGGCATGTCAGGTGTGGATAAATTCTAAACATTCATTCAATGTTATTACAAGAGCAGAATATGCACATATGAAAAGCAAGATGTTTTCTATGAAAACAATAACATTTGCAAGACGTTTATACGTTTGTTTTGAAACAGTTGATGTACTGGGTGGTCCTCATGTCAACTTGACACAGTGGAGAATCACCTGAGAAAAGAATTTCAACTAGCACTTGCCTGATCAGGAAGAACTGTGCCAATGTCTTTGAGGGTTGTCTAGATTGTTAACTGAGGTACAAAACCCGAACTCTGGATGTGGGTTACACCGTTCTATGAGCTGGGTTCAGAGCTGCTCGTGAATAAAGGAAGCTCACTCAACGTGAGAAGCACGTATGAAATTCTCTCCCCATTGCGCATGCGTGGCTAGAGTGCCTACCTTGTGTTACCTGAACTGATGGACTGGAACTGAAAGCTATTTAACCCCTTCTTCACACGGTTGCTTTTCTGTCGGGATATTTATCACATAACTTAAACACTGACTGAGGTAGGACAGGAGAGGGAAAGAGGTGTGAGGAGGAGAGTAAGGCATCAGAAGCTACATGGAGAGTCAGGTAAGCACAATGGCTGTGTGTCTTTGTCTACAGAATCTGTGTTATGTTTTTACCATCCTTGCACATTGGGATGTCATGTAGTAGTCCAGTGTCTGTCTGAAATACAAGGTGCCATCACCATCAGCACACTAATTGGACTGACAGAACAACTAACTACCTAGACAAACAAACAAACAAAAGACAAAAAAGAAAATAGACCCACAGATAGATAAATATTCATTAGTATGTTGTGGGAAGAGCAAAATAAAACAGACTACTAGAGAATTTGGTAAGAAAACATAGCAGTATTTTTTCAAGATATGATTCTGTGAAGCCATACAAGTTTACAGACATGCAGGTAAGAACTGGGTAACCCTGGTGTAGTAGGAGGCAACTTGTTCATTTCCCAGTCACCCAGACTCCCGAAATAACCACATAGAAACTGTATTATTTAAATCACTGCTTGGGCAATTACTTAAGTGTATTGCTTACCAGCTCTTACATCTAGAATTAACCCATTTTTTATTATTTTATATTTTATCACGAGGCTCGTGGCCTACTGGCAAAGTTTTCCCTGGCAGCTCACATCTTTCCCCTCTGCCAGCTACATGGTATCTCTCAACTCAGCTTTGTTTCGCCCAGCATTCAGTTTAGTTTTCCCACCTAGCTCTACTCTGCCCTATCACAGGCCAAGCCAGCTTCTTTATTCATTAACCAATAAAGGCAACATATATACAGAAGGACTTTCCACACCATTTTTCCTTTTTTGCTTAAATAAAAAGGAAGGTTTTAACTTTAACGTAGTAAAATTACATATGAAGAAACAGGTATTAAGCAAGAATTATAGTTACAATATTTATATTTACCTTATCTTTTATCATAACTAAGGAAAACTATAACTATAACTCTATTATTCAACTCCATCAAAGACTCCAGAAGGATATATTACCTAAGTAAACAGNCAGCATTCAGTTTAGTTTTCCCACCTAGCTCTACTCTGCCCTATCACAGGCCAAGCCAGCTTCTTTATTCATTAACCAATAAAGGCAACATATATACAGAAGGACTTTCCACACCATTTTTCCTTTTTTGCTTAAATAAAAAGGAAGGTTTTAACTTTAACGTAGTAAAATTACATATGAAGAAACAGGTATTAAGCAAGAATTATAGTTACAATATTTATATTTACCTTATCTTTTATCATAACTAAGGAAAACTATAACTATAACTCTATTATTCAACTCCATCAAAGACTCCAGAAGGATATATTACCTAAGTAAACAGGAAGTGCATTGTAAGCAACTTCCAAAACTCTTGAATTGACAGAGACATCTTACTGCCTGAACAGTCACCCAAAGGTCTTCTGTAACATTGCAGGCACCCATCTTCAGCTTACTGGTCCATAGTAGTTGGCAGACATTTTTATGAGAAATTTTAAAGACAGTTTTGCCTACATTGGCAGTTTGTCACTTTCTTTTGTGTCTGGTAGAATGTCTTGCAGACTCTTTTATGAATCAGGAACCCTGAAGGACTGTCTCACTTTCTTTAGGCAGCTTTAGCAATCATTTTTTTTTTGGTGGGTCTTGCAAGTCTAGTTAAGCAGTTTAGGCAAGTTTTCTTGTCCAAACGGCTAGCAAGCTCCATAGCCCCATGAAGAGCCTCTTTGGTGCCCATCCTCCTCTTCAAGTAGAGATGCTGCCAGGAGCAGAATTGTCTCATTATCATGAAATGTCCTAAGTTTTTAAAACATTTTAAATGCCATAATTTGAAGATCTCTGAAAGATTTAAAGAATATCTATCCATCTGAAATATATCTCTGTATATCTATAAAATCTAACTATCATGACTACAAGCTTGACTATTTAGATGAGTCTCTATTAACCTAATAATAATGTAATATATTTTAAATTATATATTACATTTTTAAATGAGCTGCATAACTACAATACCTTAATCAAGAGCATATATATATATATATATAAATTGACCTTAAACTTGCACCAATAAACCAAGATCCATATCAATGCAAATTATTTATATTTGTATCACATAGGTACTTGCTCTAGAAAAGCAGCCTATAGGATTTCCTTTTATGGACAGGATACATCATTGTATTTTTAAAAAATAAAGACTTCAACGACATAATATATTTTGATTTGCATGATTGTCTTATTTTAAAATTCATTATTGACCTAAGTATTTAAAACTTAGAAAGACAATGAAGAATTTTATTTTGGCTTATGTACTTTGGATATATGTTGACTGCTAAATGGTTTTAGGAACATAATAGTGGAGAGCAAGGGAAAAAAAAAGATCACTTTGATACAAATGCTCATATCTCTTCCCAGTGATCCATGTACCCTTCCTCTTCCCAGATTTCCACTGATTCCTTAGACTCAGTTAATACTACATTCTTCCCCTCTTTCTCTTTGTCCATTCTCCTGCATGTGTTTATTAATATTTCATTTATTTTGAATTACCATGTGATTTCCAACCTCTTTATTTCTCAGTGGCTGATTGAAGAAGAGATGATTTTTAGACTTAAATTTTCCAGCACAACTTAATAAAAATTTTGAAGGGTATTCAAGAAAAATAAGAAGTATTCTTTTTTTCTGGTTTTTTGAGACAGGGTTTCTCTGTAGTTTTGGAGCCTGTCCTTGAACTAGCTCTTGTAGACCAGACTAGCCTCGAACTCACAGAGATCCATCTGCCTCTGCCTCCCAAGTGCTAGGACTAAAGGTGTGCACCACCACCGCCCAGCCAAGAAGTATTCTTTTCAAAAGTCAGACATATGTGTTATGTGCACTTATAATTGAGTCCTCTATTCTATTCCACTGATCAATGTGCCTATTTTTGTGCCAGTTTCATGCTGGTTTTATTAAAAATACCCATAGTAGATCAACCTACCCCAGGATCCAGCAATACCACTCTTGGGAATATACCCAAGTGATGCCCTATC
>LOEQ01006728.1:44954-63577 GCA_001685075.1 Bramus lutescens | reverse complement strand
TTTTCCTAAATGCAGCATTGTATTTCTAAATAGGATGCTCAGTTTCAGTTTATATAATGCGACTTTTACATAAGTTTGCAGGACTGACCATTTGGCTACGTAGCTGCTGGTGTGCTCTACCCTGTGGAAGATGATTTCTCCCACTATTTATTTCCATGTAGTTTTTGTGTAGAGTTAAAGTCTATTGCGAATGTGATTGGTTCCATAACCTTTTTTTTTTCAGGATGTTTGTTATAGTTACATGCGAAGGATATTGATATTTACATGTTATTTTTCAATCCTGCTACTTTGATGAAAGTGTTTATAATAAGCACTAAGAGATTGTTTTGTTTGTTTGGGTATTTTGTGGAGTCTTTGGTGTATCTGATTTATAATTTGTTCTTTAAAAAGGGCTACTTTTGACTTTTCCTCTTTGCATTCTTTTGATTTTCCTCTTTGGTTTTATTGCTCTAAGACTCCAAGCATTTTGTTGAACATAACTGGAAACAGTAGAAACCTGTATGTTGTGGCTGACACCACTCACTTTTGCTGCAGGACATAGAGATATCAGTCTCAACATGACCCAGAAGCACCCTCCCTGCTGGGAGCTTCCATATTTCAGAAGGTGCTTGGAAGTTTTCAGGAGAAAAGATATTTATCACCTCCCCCAACACTCACCCTGCAAGCTATAATACTGACCCACCAGTCAGGATACACACAATGATTCAATAGTGCAATGGTTGTTATAGGATAACCAATCACTTTCTTCACAGGAGAGAATTCATGCCTGGTACTGTAAACCTTGTCAAAGTCCATGGCTTGGGTGATCATAAGGTATAGGGAGGAACATACTATTGTCATTTTGTTAATGTTTAAGTTGTCAAATTGCCTTTTAAATGTTTATGTGTTTATGTTTATACCTATGGAGTCATGCTGCTCAGCTTTGATAAGGCAGGCCTTTTTTTTGGCAGCATACAACATGCAATGTGGGCACTCATAACTGATCAAAGGCTAAGTAAGACTAAGACACTGGTCCTCAGCCCTAAGCAGGACATATTTATCATCATCTTATATGGATGGCCCTGCAATCATGAATAAATAAACAGCACACGAAAGATTTGTTGAGTTATTACAAAAATTTTTTTGAAAGATGACGTTAAGTTGTGAGATGGACAAGATGGGAGGAGGAAATGGTGAAGTTCTCATATTTTCTTGTACACATATGATATTTTTAAAGAATAAAGCAAGATGTGTTCTCAGCTGGGTGGTCATGGCACACCCCTCTAATCACAGCACTAGTGAGGCAGAGGCAGGGAGATCTCTCAGCTTGGTCTACAGAGCATGTTCCAGGACAGCCAGGGCTACACAGAGAAACCCTATCTAAAGTGAATGAATGAATTCTTAATACAACATTGTGGACCCATAATCACAGGATCAGGCAGACAGGCAGACAAATGTAAAAGAGTTGGGATCAACTGACATAATATACCTAAATATAGGCTTTAAAAACTACATTATGATATTACTATAATGGTGATGTTTACAAAATATATTATACAAAGTTCAAAGTCCAATGAAAGTTCAAAAACTTTTATTATGATTTTTTATATTGTGAAGTACTATGTTGCATGTTTATTTTTCTTTCTAATTTTTTTTCAACTAAAACACAGTTCCATTTTACTCAAGGGCTTAGAGTTTGCTTGCTCAAATTTAAACTATTCTTTTTTCTTCTAGCTATGTGCTCTATTAAAAAAAGAGAAATAACACTACATGATGTATGCCAAACTAAATCAATGAGGTAAATCCTTGATGTCTATACTCACATCAAAAATGATCACTTTAAACAAATGACAAAAAAGTAAATTTCATTGCATTTTCATTGAGTTATGGTGAACTCTAATATCATGATTTCTTTAAATACAACCCTTTGTTCTTAAGAAAATTTAGGATTTGTTTTATAAGTAAAAAAGACTTTTCAGGTGTGGAATAGGCATGCTATTATTCTACGGTAATATATGAATTTTGTCAATAAAGCATAGCATGTTTTCTTATTTATCATTTATAGAAACATTTTGTCATCTTCATTGGAAACCTAAGATTGATGGGGACATTACTAACTCATCAGGCATAGCATCTTAGTGTCAGAAATATGCATTGAATGCAAGTACTAGGAAGAGGACCCATTAGGTTTGCAGAGAATTGTGAATGTCAGAAGCATATCATTGGCTCTTATAAATAATGTGTTTAAACTTAATATTAAAAGGGTAAGCTATTAGTTTTGTTTCTTTTAAAACAACCAAGTATTAGGATTCAGGCATTATGCTGGCTCCTGTCACCTGGCTGGATGAAGCCAGGCAGTACTCTAGCCAGCCCAGGGTGCTATGACTGCTACCTGTGCTTAGGTGCAGAAGGTCCCTTGAAGAGATGAGCTGTTCCATTCCTGCTTCTTTTCCTGCTGCTCTTCTGAAAGGGCACGAAGGATTTTTTCCTGTCTCTTCATTTTCTCTCTATTTCTCTTCTCTTTCCCTCTCTCCCTTCCCTTCCCCCAATAAAACTTCCCATTTAAGTTCTATCTGCGTGGCCATGTTTGTTCCTCATCCATCACGGGGCCACCCACAAGGGTGCCACCCATGCAGTTTTACACCACTGGGAGATGGCATTGACATGTCTCCGAGACGAATAACACGAACTTGCTTAAATAGTAAATAGCAACCTCATTATATCCCATTAATGTACAATGCTATATATAGATTAATTATTTTGTATCACTCCCATGAATGATCAGTGCTAGAAATGGATTGATTATTTTATCACATTGTAACTCTTTTTACTTATTGAAAAATTAAAATAATCTTTCAAAACAAGACTTATAAAATCTAACATTTACTCTTCATTCTTAATTGATTCAATATTTTCAAATCGTCTTTTCAAAAGTTGTAGTATTTCTGAAAAGAAAGTGTAGCTTACAGGTGAACAGTATTTCCACCCAGGGATGTAAATAACAGAATCTACACAGCTGAGCACATTTGCATCCTTCCACACATGAGCCTGATAGCCTTGGTCCTGTTGCTGCAGAAGGTTGATGCAGGGAGAGAGAAAGCTAAGGATAAGAAAAGGAGAAAACAAAGATTGGGGTTCTTAGGAAAGAAAGGCTCATGGAAGTTTAGAAAAATGATATATATTTAAGTAGTATGAAAATTAGAAGAAGGCAAATGTGTAAAATCCCAAAAGCCACACCAAAAAAAAATCACTGTTGATGGCCATATATAGCCAAAAAAAAAAACCAGAAAATGGAATCATTGAAGCCCCTTGAAATATTCTATAGTGAATGTGCCAGGCTCAGAGGCCAACCTAGAGGGTTCCACTGTGGAATCAAAAGCAGAGCATGTTTCTTTTTTGTGTCTGTCTTCTTCCGGAGCAGCTTCTTTGTTTTTGCAACTCCTCATGCTATGCACAATCATGGGGAATCAGTCTGCACTATTTTAGATTGGACAATGGAGACTGGCAGCTAATGTTTAAGAAAATAACAAGATCTCAGAGAGTGTGAAACAATACATCTAATCTGTAAAATTAAAAATAGCTGCCAAACTGTGGTTCATTATGGAAAAGGAAAGTGAAAACCCTTAAGATATGAAACTAAAGCCATATTCACTGAGAGACACCCTGGTGAAACTTAGTGGACCACAAAACTAAACAAAAGAACAGGAACATGGGAAAAGGACCTGTAGGAAGGAGGGGACATGTAATGGGTAGAAGGGAGACAAGGGAGAGGTCTAGGTAATAATCAAAATGCAGTATATACATATATGATATTGCCAAAAAATTTGCTATTTTTAAAGAAAAAAATAAACAGGTTCATTTATCACAAAACCTGGGATTCCATCACGATAATTCTGTTATTTATTTGAGTTATTATAAAATAGGGCAATAGCCAAGCTTGGTAGCACATGTCTTTTAACCCAGTACTCAGGAGACAGAGGTCCGAGGACCTCTGTAAATTCGAAACTAGCTTGGTCTACGCAGCCATTTCCATATCAGCTAGTGCTGCAATAGTGAGAGCTTGTACCACTACAATAGCAAAACCAAACAACAGCAACAAAACAGAAAACCAAATAGGATAATAAAGGAAAACACCATTAACAACTAAAAGATGAATCCCTGTAATCCACAAAACATTTCTACAAAAGGAAATCACATTTCAGCATCACCCATCAAGAACTAGTTATGTGACACAGATACATACAAGTATGTATACATCATGTATAGATTTTTGCATGTACTTGTGGATCTTTTTCTACATTTGAAAGAGAATATGCACTTACTGGAAAAGCTATATCACATTCTTAGTCTTGATATTTCTCAAGTTTGGAAGGCCCTTCCCCCACTGTGTGCTCACGGAAACCATATCACTTCTAAATAGCAAATTTGAAGACTCTATCAAGTTTTATTCAAATCAAGATCAATCTTTCTTTGCTTGATTTAAAAACATCAATCATAGCTATGCTACCATCTCCTTTCTGATAAATACCAAATCTCCTTTGAATTTCAGACTCATTTTCAATTGCCTTTTGCAACTGAAAAATCTTCTATTGAAGGTTTGGAACATCGGATATGCTGGATGAATGAAAATCAGATATCTCCCAACAACGCAATTCACTACCAAGCTTTCACATATAGCTAAAATTTGTCTTTCAAAATTCATATGCTAGGAACTTAATTCTTAATACAACAACACCGAGAAGTGAAGATGACTGGGGAGCTGTTTAGATCAAGAAGTTACTCTTCTTGTAAATATATACAAGCTGCTTTGAAAAGGTCTGCCAAAGGGATTTCATGTGGTTGCCTTTCTGCTGTGCCCTATGTGAAGGCACAACCAGAAAGCTCTTCTCTCTCTCTCTCTCTCTCTCTCTCTCTCTCTCTCTCTCTCTCCCCCCTCACACACACACCTGATGCAGGTCCCTAAGCATGAATTCAGACAAAGACCATTGTCAATCTGATCACTGTATTCGTTCCTAATTACTGCCACATTTTCCACCTTCCATTGTCTCAGGCTGCTTGTTACCTTTAGAAGTGGTTTAAAAACAATGTTCATGGTGTTTTTATTTTGTTGTACTACTTTGATATGATGTTCTACAAGATAATGACTATTCTTTTTATCTACCCATAGCACATTGTGAATATTTAATTTTATAATTCAAATACATGGGGAAATAAAGAAATTTCATCATCAATGAGTCATTTATGAATTTAAAGAAATAGTTTGGGATGTAGCTGTTAAAATGTATCTGTTGCTTAGATGCTGTTGTTTGTCTTCTGCATTGCTAAAGCACCTTCCACCTTGCACAATGCCACAGATTTTTCATGGGAAAATTATCTCATTGAATAAACCATGTCCTTCAAAATGGCTCAAGCATCATTTTGATTAGTCTATTTATATACATAATTTGCTAGACAAACTTGTGTAAGTACAGTGAATTTCTTTTAACAAGTTTTACTGTAGAACAGCACAAGAAAACATGACATTAAATTAAATCACTGGGTCATTGTTAAAAGAAACAAACTCTATTGCCAATACATTTAAATAACAAGACCATATTGCTTACAACTAAGTGGGATGCTTCACAGGTCAGACAAATATTTCTGTTTTATGCTTTTTAGATGGCTTTGCACTCCCCAAACACACACATCACCAGTACTGACTTGTTCTCACTCCACTCTTTAAAGGCATATTGTCAGTTTACATATGTAACATGCAGTGAACAGCTCAGTTCCTCTTTATAAAGAAAGTGACAGCTTACTGTCAAGTCTATTGATGAGTCTGCTGAGGAGGCCATCTCAGAGGATGCTTAATCTCTTGAAGTTTGTTTTTAAAGTCTACTGCATTTACAGCTTAGAGAAGGGGCCTGTCATCTTGTTAATGATGACTGTCTTCTTGTCACTAGTTATGACAAAAAAAGTGATGTGTTAGTGGTGCAAGGTGACCGGGCAAATAAGTGTGTGTGTGTGTGTGTGTGTGTGTGTGTGCGTGTGCATGTGTGTGTGGGTGCATGTGTTTCAATAGATAATTAAAAATCAAATACTGATTATTAAATCTAACATGTTAAAGTGGACAAATGTTGACAGAGAGAATTCATATTGATAAAATAATGGTAAACTTTCTCTTCTTACAATGAAGAAGCTTGTCACATTTGAAGGATCACAAGCATATGCAAATGTATGCTGATCTATCTCCTACAGACAATACATAGATAATACTTAACATGATACAAGGGTCACTGTAAATATACACTGAATGATTTTTCAGGTTAAAAGCAATCAGATGATTTTTTTTTCTCCTAGCTTTTAACAGGCATTAAAACAGTGTGACTACCTGGAACACAAAAAAGAGAGAAAATTAGTCAAAATATTTAAATACTTTTGAAAGTTTTACCTGCCAAATATCTTGTGAAATAATGAGCTCCAAAATGTAATATTGGAAATGCTGTGGATCAGAAAACCCAATAAAAGTCTGGACAGAACAAAATATTTAATAGTAAGGACCACCTTGGAATAGCATTTGCAACTGACAATGATGGTGATTTTAATAGCTTGACCTTGGCTAACAGTAATTTAAAACATCATATTTATGAAGATATCTGATTCTTGTTTATCACATCTTTCTATGAATTTATCTATGGGTATTATTTCCTGTGCACTCTGTTAAGATCCTCATATGACTTTCTGTCTCCAATGCTCAGGTTTTAAGATAAAGCTGAAGTTATATCTTACCAATATGAAATAATATAAAGCATAGACATTATCACACCAAAATTAGTAATACTAGCAAATAACAGTGATTATTTGGATTAATTTATATTGCTATTATTTATTTTATAAGAACACACGCACACATTTAAAGAGGAAGAGAAAGAGACAGAAAGAGGAGAGAGAGAACATCAAAATGATCTCACATCACACATGATGGGACACCAACTTTTCTCTGTCCTTGAATGTTTGTCCTCTCTTCCTCCTGCCTGATCTGAAGGAAGAGTCAGTCCCTCTTTCTTTTCTCCTGCTGACAAATGATATCAGATCACTTTTACCAAATGATAGTCTTGTTAAATGTCCAGGATATGGCCACACAATGCCACTTTTTAATACAAAGTTACATGCAGACTTTCAAGAAAGTGTGGGAGAAGAAATGTGAAAATTCCTCAGCTCTGTCTTTACAATATCTCCTGAAGACCAGAAGTCCATACCCCTGTTGCAATTACAGAATGACCCACGGATACTTGTTAAATAACCCATCAACAATGTTCTTTCCACAGATTTAGCCCGGAATGTGTCTGGTATAGTTCCTGGTATAGTTTCTGGTTATCTTGGGTCATTTAAGGTCCAATTTACTCAGGTTTACAACATATGAGAGAAAGTATGTTCATGGTCTGAGTGAAAAAGTACAGGATGATTACAGGGAGTCAAGAAACCTCCACTGTGTGAAAAGTTGCCCCTTAATTCCTTTAAAGAACACTTGCTCTGGTAAATTCTAACAGATTTAATTAGGGAGAAGAAAAGAAAGAAGCTCTACTAATGGTGGGTTTGAAGGAACAAAAAGAAACAGTGAATGAAGACTGATACGATGACATTTTTGTATGAGATAGATTCACATTTTGTTCTATGTTTATTAGAAGACAGTGTTCTAATAAAATATCAATCAAGATTTGTCAGATTCTGTCATTCCCTGCATAGGATGTCTCAACAGTCATAACATTTTCTATGGTAAAATCTAATTAGTTTATTGTCCCAATTATGTCTGACATCTTGGTCCCCACACCTCGTCCCTGTGTAGTCTGTTCCCCTCATCCTTGTTCACAGACCTTGCCAACTCCATCCTTTCTTAGCCACTCTCCACTATCTAAATCATTAATTTTTGTTTCTTTACTATAAATGTCCCTTACTGGAATCTCCTTTTAAGTTTTTTCCCAGACTCATTTTGCTAACCTGTGTCTCCACCTGCAACCCATCTCCAGGATTCTCTAGCCTAGGCACCTTGCTGCTTTTTCTTTGTTGCACTCAAATTTCACATCCCATAAAAAATAAACACCCGGTTTACTAACTGGAATCTTTATGGCTCTATACTGAAACATAAACCCACATAAGTAATTCTCTTAATTGGTATTTGATACATGCCAAATACCTATATTGTCACTTGGCACAGAGAATAAATGACCTGTTGATTTGAACTTTTATTTAGAATATAGAATTTCTTTAAATATCATTTACTTTCACAAATGGAAACCACACAAATAGAGCACACAGAAGCACATGTATACACATACACACACAGGCCTTCAACACATATTTTCTATGGTAATTGGCATATTTAGCACTTCAACATGCCTTTTCTGCAAAAGTTAATATAAAGTTGACTAAAATACCAATGCCACAGATTCTTATAGCCTTTGGAACACTGGTCTTAATAACTTTGTCACTAAAACATTCAGTAATTAATTGGACTGTGTGTTTTCTTAAATTAAACAAGAAAGTTAAGACTAGGTCTCACTAAGTAGACCAGTCGAGCCTCAAACATAGAGGCTGTCCTGCTTCCACATTTTAGTGTCAGAATTAAATGTTGTAGCCACTACACTTAGCAGCTACTGTTGGTCATTTTAAGTCACATGCTTATTATTATTATTATCATTAATTATCATTATTGCAAAGAGTAAAAGAGGTAGTGAAATTTCATAACCAATGTGTCAGAAATCATCTGAAAAACTAGAGCAACTTAATAAAGAATATTTCCCAAAGTAATCTAATCTCTTTTCTTTGAAAACTCTAAAATTGTTAGGAAAGGAAACATCAAATACATTCACTATGAAATTTCTTTCTGCGGTAACCAAACATTGGGACTAAATTATGAGTAATTCATAGTTATTTTCCTTATAGACTATGAGGAAGATGGAGAAAGAGAAGGAAAGGGGCAAAGAAGAAAGGGGATCTTAAAATATTACTGCGTCGTGGCCATGCAGCCCAGACGCTAAGAAAACCTGAAACCGTATTTGGCACTTTCCCAGTCATACAGATACCATTTTCTTCTTTAACTCGTCTTAACACGGATCTTTGTTACTCTCACAAGGGCCGGGCAGAGCATGGCTGGAAACAACCCAGGAATTGATGAAGCGTTAGTGTTCGAGACACTAGAGGTGAAGCTAAAGAGAATAATACACATAAGCGGGTGAGTGCTGGGAAGAAGAAATGCACAAGGAATAAGGTTGCATGTCGAGATGTAACCACAAAACAAGTAGTAAATGAACGAGAAGGCAGCCTTCTAGACTGGCTGCCTTCGTAGGAACTGGCAATGTTCCCTTTTTCTTCGCCCAAAGTCATTTGCAAAACCTAGTTTGCATTTTTCTAAGAACAGTAAGGCTGAGGGACTGAACTATTCCTTTGGGGTTTTGTATGTTTACCTCAAATGCTACTGATCAGAGCCCAGCCAGAGTTCCACAGACAGATAATTAATGCAATTCGGAAGAAATAAGTATTTTGGAAAATAAAGCTGGAAACCTTACTATGAACACAAAAAGACATTTCTTTATGATGCTAACAGAATTGTCTCTAATTTAGGGGCTATTAAAATAAATTAAAAGCTCAGCAGACTGCAAGGAGGGAGAGAGAGGTACAGCTTAGCAGTTAAGAGCACTTCCTGCTCCTGCAGTGCTTGGGCCCCTCATCAAGAGGCTGACCAACAACTGCCCCTCTTGTTCGGGTGAATACTGGGCCCTTGGCAAGGGGTTGCAACCCAGTGCAAATACCTACACACATACACATACATAAAAAGAAATTAAATCTTAGAAAAATGCAAAGAAAGTTTGTACAGAAATTGTTCAAATTTACATTCAAACATAAAATGTCAAATGAAAATAAAATAATAAATTAAGAAATAAATGATTCCTTAGACACGATGTCTTGTTTCCTTAAAGTCTTTGTTTTTTTGCTTTGTGTCTTTTTTTGCAATAATTTAATCTTTTAAAAATGCTAAGCTTCACAGGTATTAAACACAAAAATATAAGACATGTGGAAAGGAAAGAAATTCTGAAACTCTGTACAGGAAACAAGGTCTTCAAAAGAAAAATGTTACAGGCAAAATGATGAGAAAATTGCAGGTTTGTTCTTTACAGATGTGAGAGTCATTTAGCACCCACCATGCCATTTCTGATGCAGATGCTCACAATGCTTTCTTCTCCTGACTCACAAATAATTATTCCCTGTGTTTGTTATAATATAAAGACAATAAAAATTTGTTCTTATGGCATTCTTTTGTTCCTAAGAGTTTAAACACTTGAGCGAAAACTCTCCCACCTGTCTTCATAAGAGCCTTATAGAGCAGTGATATGGAGATAAATGGCCACAGAATATGACTAAAGGAAAATTATTCAACCTAGAGGGTTGAATTCTTATTCATCTTAGGTGTCTGAGCCAGAGAAATGGAGAATACATCACCAATGCAGACTTGAACTTCTCCCGAGATTCCAGATATTTTTTTTGTGATTTCTGAGGTAAATGGTATATTTTTTATGGCTTGAAATTTCATCCAGACTTAAATTGAGATATATTGTCAAGTTTTCTATCTAATGGTATTTTACTGTAAGAACAAAACATCCAATTTTGCTGCTTTGCATTATATTTTATTAATGGAAGGCCTGTGTCTAATTAATTCCATGCAAATGATATCAGGTAATAATGTAAACAGTCAGATGGCAGATGAGATAGATTAATAGATAAATGGTAAATAGATGGAGAGACAGAGATGATGGTGAAGATGATGATGACAGAGAGATAGATAGATACATACATGCATACGTACATACAGCATACATAAAGAAACGATGACGCATTCATCATAGGGTGGGAAATAAGAGCCAGGAAGGGACAAAGGAAGAGAAGTACATCGAAAAACAACTAAAAGAAAAATGTAATGAATTAGAAAAAGCAATGTGAATGGTGATTGGAGGATTTGAAGGGAAGGAAAAGGGGGAAATGATGTAGTTATTTTATAATCATATACACACACGCACACACACACACAAAATTGAACTTGAAACTAAATAGTTAAAAAATATACTTATTTTATTTTACAAACTGGAAAGCTGATTGCATGAATGATTATGTATACTAACCCACATTATGACTAGGACACAGTGGAGTAAGAAGAGGCTCTGGGTAGAGACTTCTGCCTGTCTTCTCACTTACACTGGTGTGAATGCCAGTGACATAGCACTTTATTATAGAAGATCACCCAATGACTAAGGAATCAACTCATACGTAGCTTATCAGTGACACTGGACATGAAGGACAGTGAGCAAAATATTGGCAATGGAGAACAACTGCATACATCCCACACATTGGTACATCAAATAAAACTGAAAAGTCTCAGAAAACAGTGATTTCCAAATGAAGTTAATGAATAAGACAAGCATTACCTCTCACAATGTTCATATTAGCAGGATGGTTTTGTCACCAAATTTAAAATAAATAAATGTATTTAATATTTCTCAGTTTCACTTGCTTGTAAGACTGCTTTCTGGTCTACCTATCAGTTTAAGTGAGAAGAAATCCTGCCTTCTATGCAGTCCTTGCTTTGGGCAGTCAGAAATTCTGCACAAGACTTTTTGATTGAGAGCCCTCATTGCTGTTAACTGAATCTCTGATGGTACAGATTGTGGTGTTCCTTGAGAATAAGAATCCCCTACTGGCTCTAAGTAGGGAGATTCCTTTTACCAAAGCTTGGGATAGCCTGGGTTTCTGAATGATATTATCAATTAAGCAAAATATGACAGCCTTTCCCTATTCTTCAGTGTGATGTGAGAACTTCCATGTGATTGCATCAATTGTGCAATCATATATGGATTTTACAAAATACCAACATCCTCCACACTTGTGATGTACTTCCCCCCACAAAAAAAGAATAAAAAACTACTAAATACCATTTGTGTTGTGTATGTAGTCACTGCAGCATGATTAAACTCCCAGTCGCCAGCCCCTTAGAAAAAATTTCCCCACCCCAACCCCTGCCATGAGCTATGAAGAACTGCATTTCAGAATCCCTATCATAAATATTACGAGTTTTATTCAATAGCTTCTTGACTAGATTGTGTCTTTGGGTGTGTGTATGTGTGCGTGGGGGGGTGTGAGTGTGGGTGTGGGTGTATGTGTGTGTTGTATGTGGGGGCAAGAGGCTACCATAGAAGCCATTTATGTCCCTCTTTTTCAGCTTTGAGTCTGCAGTCATCGACTGCAAAAACGTTTCCTTGCCCCTTACCATCAACAGTAGCATCCGCATGGCCTCCAGTGTCAGTCCAGGCCATTTACCTCAACATGGATTCTGCATCATGTTTTCAGCACCAGAAAAGACCACAGACATCAACACAGCTATCAGCTGCCATATGGGCCACTGACAACCTTATACCACCATGGGAAGTGAATGAGATAGCAATGCATTATGTGAAACTCCCAAAAATCAGTAAAAAAATATTATGTTGAAAAAAAAATACCAAAAGTAAATGGGAATCAACTTCATATTACAGAATAGTCAAGGAAAAACAGTTGCCTTTTTATGTCATGGTTCTTGTGTTCTAGAAGCCTTTGTTTTTTTTTTTTTTGAGATATCCTAAAAATCATGTGTCCTTTATGACATGCAACCTTAAAAGATGTCAAAATTTTTAGGTTCATGTATTAAATTGTTATCCAGATTTAACTTTTAGATTTTGAGATTTTTTTGTGATGTTAACACTTGAAGTTCATATATTAAGACAAAATTATACTCATATTTGAGAAATAGATATCTCAACTGTAGGAGATATGGATGGATGGATAGATGATAGGTAGATAGATAGATAGATATATAGATTCATAGATAGATAGACAAAAAGATAGACTATAGCTATTGTATAGCTATTGTATACCATCACTTTTTCTGGGTGATAACACACTTAAGCTCCAAATAATTAATTCAATTATTGATCCCTCAGAGATCAACTTCAGAAGTTTTCTGGTTTATTGAATCCTATGATCTCATTGTGAAGATAAATAGGCATTGCTTAGTTATAAATACTCTCTGAATTATTTAACATACAGCACCATATGAACAAGTGTTGTTTCAAATGAGAGAAAATCACCTTCTTGATCATGAAAAACAAATTTATTATGGCAAAGACTCAGCCCAATGAATTTTTGTTCTTAAAATTATGTAAAGAAAATACAAAAATATAACAAACTAAAACTGCTTCAAATATGTCAAAGTTATTCATGAATATCAGTTTCATAAAGTCTGTGCTGTGTTTGTAGGCAAAACTTACTGGCAAGTGACTTCCTCCCTAAACTGTCAATATGGTGCTCTTTGTAAAAAAACGTATTATCATTGACCAACTCTATCAAGAGTTTATGTGCAAATCAACCACATCATGGCACAGATGAAAATCAACATTTCAAAGAGCCAGGATCATAGTCCTCTGAAGTTGTGCTATTCTGACCACCATTCAGGCAAGAGAAACCCCACGGATTAAGGGCTTCAGCAATTTCCAGCATTGGAGTCAATTCCAAAGATGGTGTCTGCTCTAACAAAGATCTGGACATCATTAGCCAGTGCACTGATTATACTCCAACAGACACAATGCTGCCCTCAGCTGTAGCTATGAGATAAGAATATTCCAGATAATAAGAATGGTTCTAGGACAGCCACAAATGAGATTACAGGTTGCAGATCCAACTTCTGCCAGAACACAAGCTGATGTTTTTTCTTTTTGTCTTCAGCTGCTGCAGACAGAATGGCTTAAGCACACAAGCATATCATCTTTATATATATATATAATATTTTATATAAATATATATTTAATATATATAAGTTATGAGGAAAATCTAAGGATTTTCCAGGACAAAACATTTTAAAATGACAGAAAATTTGGAATTTAGAGAAATGACTAAGAACTGAAGCTATTAAAAACTGGCACAGAGAGTTCAGCATTTTGGCAGGGCATATTTATAACAGATTTCAAGTAGGGGATGAAACCCAAATACAGCTCCTCCCCTAATTATGAACTGAATTTACTCTTCTTCAGGGAAATAAAAAGGAAGAAATAAAAATAACTTCATTTTTGGAGTCTATGGAAATCTGAAAGAACACAACCCAGCAGGATAGATTACAAAGCGGAAAATTTGGAAGAAATGTGAGGTCTGGGACTTCAGGTCCCTAGCTGATGGCCACTGAATTTGTCACAGGGATTGATTTTGTCTCCGAAGGCCAGGCAGCTATCCTGTGCATGAGCTCCCCTGCTGGTTGGCTGGCCGGAACATTCATCTGCCTGCTGCCAGCTGCTCATTTCAACTTTGGGCCTAACATTCATTGGAAGAAATGCAAGAAGGATTTGGAGAGGCAATAAGGTGGGTGGACGACATAAGGAAGAAGCCTGAGGAAGAGAGGTATGCATGGGATCGTTATTCTTTGTTCTTCTGTGTGAAGTTGAAAAGAATCAAAGGAAATTATAGAGGAATTCCATTCCAAGGGCACTCACTGTTCACCACTAGCCGTGAGCCACAAGCTTGGCTTCTGTCACCATCACTGTATGTTTTAGTTGTCACCACACACTCATTGGAGTCAGCTGATTCAGGGGCCACATAAATCATATCATTCAAAAAGAATGGCATATTAATTTATTTTTGGAATGATGAAGAATGATTGTAAAATTTCCCAGCCTTGCTAATATTTACCCAATGATAGAAATAACAGAAATTAACAGGATTCTGAAAGAATTACAACCACACATCATAAACTTGACTATGGAATATGTTTACTTTTTTTTCCATCCAAAGTTATGTCAGCCATAAAAAGAAAACTTAGGGCTGCAGAGATGGTTCAGTGGGTAAGTGTACATGCAGCAAGTACAAGAGAACCTGAGATTAGATTCTGGCACACACTAAACAGGCTGAGGCCATGCTATTACCGTCCACTGAGAGGGGTGGTGGTAGCTGGTCCACCACACTAGTTAAGCTGTAACTCTAAGTTCAGAGAGGCCCTGTCCCAAGAAGCTAAGGTGAAAGTGATGACGCAAAATAAAGCAGGACACGTGTCATCTTCCACTGGCCTCTGTGCCTAGGCACAGGTGTGGGCTATGCACTGATGTGTTCACATCCCACACACAAATATGACCCACTGTAAACAAAAGGAAAGCACACTTGAAGGTATCTTGGGTCCTGAAGCTCTCTGCGACCTCAGTGGTCCGCCTGCTTTATGTTTTAGCTGTAACATGGGGTTGTAATGGAAGAATTTCTGCTCTAAGAACCTCAAACAGTGCAGGGCTTGCAGTGGAGTGTTAGCCAATGCAGGCAGAGTTGCAGTCAGATTTGTTGCAGTCTTTACAGCACGGATACACCAGAGTTCGGGAAGGTTAATGAATCACTTGCGGGAGACCTTTCCTTCACATTTTAACTCTGTTTTATTCCTGATAGAACTATTAACTCCTACACTAACCTTTCTACTTGTTACTACTACACACATTCTCCCCACTAAAGCTTTCTATTGATTTTTGCTAGCGAGGTTTTATAACATGTAGCTTTAAATGCAAGGTTCCTGTTGCTGTGTTAGCATCAGGTACTGAGTGTAAAGACAAAAATTAATTTCCAGGTTTTAAATTACTTGTTACATTGGCCTCCAGGTACTTATTGCATAAAGATTGTTCCCTAAAATTCTCATTGTTATACTTTAAAAATTGTATTAATACATATATTTTTCATAATTTTAAATAATGCCTAAACTACAGATGATATGTATGATACATAACTTCATTTTTAATGTTACAAATAGTTCCCAACATTTTCAATAACAATTTTTATTCTGATGATATATATATTATGACAGTTATTAAAAAGGGATAAAAATCACCAATCAAAATGGTAATATAAAAAATTACTTAATATGAATTCTTCCTCAGAATCCTGTGCAATTTGTTGAAGTGAGTGAAGGCATGAGATTCTTAAATATAAATGTTTAAGAGTAATTTTGGATTTGTGAAAATCATTTTAGAATGGAACACACAAGTTTAGTGTGTATTAATAGAAGATAAGAGGAGAGGGGAAATTAACACTACCATTTGATTCTGTCATCCTGGCTTTGACTGTAGGACTCTTCATTAATACTGGGACAAAACCACAGGAAATCTTAAGTGTCATGTTTAGAAGTTAAGGTGAATTAAGAAAACTAAACTCTCACGTGTTTATGATAAATTTAGAAAGAAGTAATTAGTCAATTTGTAATAATATGCTTTTTTATAAATTGTTTGTTTTGACATTGTTATCATGGAAAAAAATCTTTCAAAATTCCATTAGAATACTTTCTAGCTCTGAAATAAAACTTAAGACTAATCTGACATGCTCATTTGAAAATGATCAAGTGTGGCTCAGTTTCCCAAAGTTATATTCTGTAGCCCTGTTATGTTTTATAAATTTCCTTGAGGTTGGACATTTGAAAGATGAATTGAACACAACAGACCATCTATGTTTGGCTTCCTGAGTATATCACTACAACTTGCTGTCATTTATCTTTCTCTTAACATTGCATTAAATATTGATTTTTTTAAATTTAAACTTTATGTATTAATTTATGCAGACATGTACACATTTTAATTAAAAAAGCAGACACAAAGACTAAAAGAATAGAGGTGACGCATACAACAAACTCTTTATGATAGCCAAAAGCTCACAACAATCTTTACGTTAATACTTTTCAAGTGAGGCATCCTTGGTTGGTTAACTCATTTTTAACTTGATACAATCCAGAGCATTCTGAGGAGTCAAAACCTCTGTTGAGCAAATGGCTCCATTAGAATGGCCTGTCTACAAGTATGTGAATAATTTTATTGATTGATGATTGGAAAGGACCAATTAGGTCATTGTAGCTGGTGATTTTATATGATGTAAGAAAGTAGTTTGAGCAAGCCATAGAGAGCAAGTCAGTAAGCAACATTGCATTATGGCCTATAGATCAGTCCCTGCCTCTAGGTTCCTGACTTGATTTCCTGTCTGGGTTTCAACCAATGATGGACTGTGGTCTATAAAATAAAATAATTCCTTTCTTCCCTCCATCATACAGAACAAAAATTCCAAACACATTATGACACATCTTACTGATCATTGTAAGGTCTCTAAAACTCTTAGATGCTTCTTTTCTTTTTGGGGGGGAGTGTACATATTCTTGTGTGTAAGTGAACATATATATGTATGTTTCCATGTGCAGAGGCTAGATTTAAGATCACATATCTTTCTCAATCAATCTATCTCTTTGTTTTTAGAGACCAAGTACACTGAATTGGGAGCTCACTGATTTGATGGACAAGTAAGTTAGCTAGCGAGGCAGAAGATCTTCATGTCTCAGCATCCTGAGCGCCTCATGTATATTCTGCAAACACTATACAAATTGAGTGATCTCCCAATCCTGAACCATTGAATTTTCAAATACTCTTTAGTAAAGGGCCAAGAAAGTACTCTGTAATTATTGTTCTAGCAAATGTCACTGCTAAATAGTCTTCAGTGCTGAGCTCTATTCATTTATCTACATTACAAATGTGTAAAATGAATCATACAATATAACTAATTTGAGTTCCGGACTCATAAATATTTTCATTACATATACAGAAACCCAAGTCTAAAACAAATTGGATGGGATGTGCTCATTCTGAAGAGATCATCTCTAGTGCATAAAGAACAAGTTCCATAAATTGCATGTTTTCAAAACTCTGTAATCTAAGAAACTTAAGAGTTTGTAAGAGTAAAGTGAGTCTGCATGTGTGGCTCAATCTCATCAGCACATTTCCATTGTGTGAAAGAAAATCGTTTTCAATGGTTTCACTGGAGATATCTTTTGAACATAAGTATAGATATCAAGTTGTATTTTTAACTTTTTTTTTAAATAGGCTAACCAGTTTTTTATTTTTCTTTTTTAATTTTTTTAAAAAAGAAAATAAACCATCTTTTTAAAATTATATAAACTGAATCCAAGTTCCCACTTCCTATCCTCCTCTCATTCCCTCCAATTACACCCCACCCCCATCCACTCCTCATAGAGGGTAAAGCACATTGGTTTGGGGAAGGTCCAAGGCGCTACTATATCTTGGTCCATCCAAAGAGAATAGGTTCTCCCAAATCCAGTACAAGCAGTAGGGATAAATCCTGAAGCCAATTACAGTGCCCCCCAGCCTGCTCCAGCCATACAACTGTCAACCACATTCAGAGGGACTAGTTCGGTCTTATGCTTGTTCCTTCCCAGTCCGGCTGGAGTTGGTGAGTTCCCATTAGCTCAGGTAGACTGTTTCAGTGGGTGTCCTCATCATGATCACTTTGCTCATATTCTCACTCCTCCCACTTTTCAACTGGACTTTGGGAGATCAGTCCACTGCTCTGATGTGAGTCTCTGTCTCTGTTTCCATTAGTTGCTGGATGAAGGTTCTATGGTGATACTTAAGATGGTCATTCATCAGTCTAACTACAGGGCAAGGCCAGTTCTGGAACCCTCTCCTATATTGCTTAGGGTCTTAGCTGGGGTAATTCTTGAGGCTTCCTGGGAATTTCTCTAGATCCAGGTTTCTTGCTAACCCTATAATGGCTCCCTCAATCAAGATATC